>BQNB010211481.1:0-10196 GCA_026074375.1 Tanacetum coccineum
GGACAAAGAAGTCTCCCCAACAATGGCCTTGTCATCAGAATGATGGATGGGGACGGAAAGCTGCTCAAGACACGGTTGCAGATGAGCAGCTTCCGGAAGGTTAGCCAAAGGTCCATCCAGGATAAAGCAATCTAGAACCTCATCCATCCTGGCATCTTTTTTGGACTTTAACAAATTTACCAAAGGAAAGTCCACGTCCTCAAGAGCCCTCACCGCATCAAAATAGTTGATCCTGGCAGCCTCCGGGTTATAAGCCTCGACCGCGGAAAGCGGGGTTCCGGCAACCCCATGCTCATGCCCAGCCTCCAAGCCCTCCTGCATACCGAAATCCATGGCACGGCCCAAGGCGTGACCCAGAATGCCTTGATACACAGGAGATTTAAAACATTTTAGCACCGCAAGTTGAATCTCGTGCGTCAAAAACCATCTCCTTCCAGCCAAAGTGGTCAGGTAGGCGGGATAAAGTTCCCCCTCCAAACGACCAGAGATATCCATCACATGTGCCTCAAGCTCGGCCACATGGTTATAAAGTACCTGGGCCTGCTCTTCCTGCTGAGCTTCCGCCTTCTCTTTGAAATCCTGAAAGGCAGCATGAAGGGTAGAAACCTGCGAAAATTGGGAGTTACAAAAGGTAAAAAGACACAACAACATGCGGAATAAAAGATATACCTCAGAGGAAAGCCTATACTTCTCAGAGGTCAAGGAGTTAATCAAGCTCCCGGCTTCAGCACAGGCGGCCTGGGAATCATCAAGCGCAGACTTGAGATGAGTGGTGCGAGAATAAAGTAAGGAGATGTCAGTATCCTTCTGTGCAATAGTAATTTTCAATGCTGACACCTCCGCGGTCAAGACAGACACCTGATCACGAAAATGGACAACCTCCGCGGTCTCCACCCTCTCTGCCCTCTCCGCCTCTTTCGCCAATAAAGATTTCAGCCTAAGAATCTCCAAGTCTTTCTCCTCAACCAACCTACCACGAGCATCATACCTACCTTTGAGCTTCTCCTTAAGCTCCAACTCATGCTCGGTGCGAGATCTTACCTCCGACTCAAGACAAATCTGCCGCGCCGCCCCCACGTTGAACTTCGTATACAATTGTTCATAATCCATATTGCGGAGGGTAGAGAAAAAGCCAGGGGGTAACGCGATCAACCAATGTGCGGCAGGAAAAACCGTCATCCAACAGCGAGTCGTTGGTAATGTTCCATCGAGGAACATACCAACGTTTTGCCTCAGTAAAATTCAGGGCAGACAACTTATAAAAGGAGTCATCTGACCCTTCCGATGTCTCGAGCTGAGAAGACCCGGCTACATCCGATGTAGGTGTAATGCCCACATTCTCCCGGGCAGAAGTTACAGTAGCAGCAGCAGTATACATCGGGGCATCCGTGATACGGGCACTGCCAAATAATATATATATATATATATACACGTTAAGGAAAGCACATAAAACAAAAAAAGATAAGAATAAAACACATAAATACCTCTGAACAACATGGGCCTGGATATCAGCCTGAAAAGAAGGCCTCGACACAAGGGGACTTGTCGGCATCAGTTGCCTCAGCCCGGCAAGGGTCTTCCCACCAGTACCAGTAGCAAAGCTGGGGTGATCCTTCCTCAGCTGCTTAGCAGGAAGGGTATCACTCTGCTTCCCCAACCTCTTCCTCTTGGACTTCCCTGGCTGCGTCGCGACAACCTCGTCCGGCCCCGTCAAATCTAAATAGGTGTCCTCCGGAACAACATTCTCGGGCTCCACCTCAGCCGGAGCAGGCACCTCAGGAGCAGACACCTCAGGAGCAGCAGCAGAGCTACTGCCACCCGCAGCAGGAGTAACCAAGGGCATGAAGCAATGACTCGTACTCTCCAATAGCTTCACCTGATCATCCTTTTTCTGAACTTCCACCGCTTGGACCTTCCGGGGGTCGGCAGTCTTGATAAAGTCAAGCAAACCCATGTCTACAAAACAAACACCAAAGGATTAGACCTCATAAATCATACAAAAAAAAACTTTTTCCACCGAAGGAAGCAACACCCACCCGTTCCGTCAGGCCTCTCAAAGGCCGGATAAGTATTTTCATCAAACGGATAATATGGGCTCAGACCCACAAGACACAAAAAGCATTCCGGATAACGGCGGAAAGGAGCCTTGTTGTTCTCCAGGAGCCTAACAGTTTGCTCTTGGCGAGCGGTAAGATGGGGGGCCGGATCTTTCTCCAACGCACCCCCCACATACAAGGAGACGGGGATAGGAAACACTTTAGCATCAACCCAGAAAAAATGATCGGACCAATTTTTAATGGAGTCCGGGGGTTTCGGGAAGCAAGAAGGAGATGATGGGGAACGTTTTGCAAAGGAAAATAACCCGTCACTATATGTACGGGTATAGAACGCACGAAAGACAGTTACCGACGGGGCAAGGTCAAGCACGCGCGTCAAAACCTCAAAATGAGATACGCGGGCAGCACCAAAAGGGGATAATTGGGAAATATGTATGCGGAAATATCGGAGAACAGCCATAAAAAATTTTGTGAAGGGAATCCTATAACCACAATAATCAAAAAACCTGGTATAAACACCCACTTTACCCTCAGGGAATTGAGTGATAGTTTTATCCCGCCCCGGAGCCACGGGATGAACTTCATCAGGAATATAATAGTTATTACAAAAGTTTTCTACCATTTCTCGAGTCATAATGGAATGATTAACATCAAAGTTAGTCATTTTGAAGAGACGAGCGAAGAAAGATGCTAACCTGAATCTCGAAAAATCGTAAAAGTAAAGAAAACAACGCACGGAGAAAGGATAAAGAATAAAAGCTTGAAGAAATTGACAATGGCAGAAAGGGGGTTTGTGAAAAATAAAACAGTAAAAATTAGGGGGGGTATTTATACCCTTGGTGTATTTACTCCTACCAAATAGTCCCGATCACGCCACGTGCCATACACTTACAAAGATCGTACGCAGGCAAGACATCTAGGGAATAGTTAAAAAGCTGTCAAAACCGTCACATCAGCCAAGATAAAAGGACAACAGCCCTCCACGTCAGCGAAACATCACCAACTTGATAAGGAAGCGTCACGGCATGAAATGGATAACTCTATAAGTAAATCAACAGCAACAAAGGAACCGAAAGTCTAGCATTGATCACCGCACGCAGACAAGATCGCAGTCAATGATCATACTGAGACTGGGGACTTGATGACGTATAATAGGTATACCAAGCCTCCGGGCTTGGGTCACACCATCACTTGGGCTTCTGGGCCCAACTTAGCAGTTATGGGCCGAAACTAAACCCAATCCTGCATTGGTCACGGCCCGGACACCGCAAAGCGGACGCGCCCCTAACTATAGGATGCTTCCGTCCACGGAAAGTACATGCGTTCGTACACACAGTTATTACAGATCCTTGCCCGACAAGGGACCCACTCTGGCCACTACGAAATACTAGGAAACCCTAATATTAGACCCCTATAAATAGAGACCTAATACACAATGAACAGTACGATTTTCTCACTCTATACTCTCATACTTTCTCTCTCTACATGTTTACTTACTTTCACGCCGGAGTCTAACTGTAGGGTCCGCCCCCACGGTAAGGAGTTTGAGCGTTCGACCTCCTCCCGCTCTAACAGCGGGGGCGTATTAGTTGATAATATTAGTGAGTTACAGTTGACTCTTATGTTTTGTATGATTATAGGATTAGTCATTCATTAGTTGTACATTTAATATTCCTAGCTGTATCATTATCATCTTGGGCTTAAAGCATATCTCTGTACACTATATATATCGTTGGTTTTGTGGGAATAAACAAAGCAAATAATTAACCTTCTATCATTTTTATGGGTCCGTTATTAAGTAACGGTGTCTAAAGTTGGGAATATCTCTTATAATAATCGAGTAAGATGAAGTTTGTTTTTATTGTTCGTATATATTTCAAGTAAACTGTTATCATATTTTGACCACCTAAATCGTTGCTATCGTCAATTTGGCATCACGCTTATCACAAGAACCAAAAAAGTTGATATGAATGATCACATAACCCCATAATTAATGAGTGACAACATGGTGTGTACAAAATTTTAAATTTACAATCGATTCTTGAGTTTGGAGTAATGAAGGAGAGTTTATGTTAAAAAGATTGACTCCTAGTTCAACTAATCTTCTAGTAACAAAAGATAACACATTCTCTTGCAAAGCCTAGGACCAGTTTATATTACATTAAACTATTAAAGAATATAAAAAATTATGTTTGAAAGATACATGATAACAACTCACTCACTCAACGACCGACTGTACACTAAACACCCTTGCAAACCCTCATACATCAAGGATCTAAAAGTCCTCAGTGTCATCAAAATTCAGTTATAATTATTCGGGACTAACCAAAGGTCATCAAACACGAAAGAGGAACCAACGGCTTTCAGGGTGTTCCTTATCGGGAACATGTGTCCATGTTCATCAAAATACATGTTTTCATAGCCCGATAATCTTTATCAACCAAATTTTTTATCCGTGTAAAGTTGGATTAGTTTCTCAATGTAATAATGTTCAAACGATGTCATGTTGTAGATGATAGTAGTATAAGTTGTATAATTTATGTACGGTGTGGATTGGTAGATATAGAATTCATGCTAATGCTGCTAGATTCCATAGGCCTAAGGGTTCTACTAGCAGTCATCAACCTGCTATGAAAGGAAAGATCAGAGACTAACCAATTGAGAATACTAAGGGCAATGGGCATAGGGATGATGTAAGTTCCTATGCGAATGTGGTAAAAATCAGAGCCAACAGAATGGGGAGAAAGATAGCAAGCCAAAGTTGGTTTTAGATGATTCTTGCGTAAACACACAGGATTACTCATGTTGTTTAAATGGGAAGGTGAAGGAGGTTGGAGTGTTAGAAATTGTAAAAAACAATAAAACTCGTCCTGACTTCCAAGAGGAGAACATTTTGTCATATATAGACCTCTTCAAAAGTAAGAGGTTGCCTCTAATATGTATTGCTCGGAACGAATTTTGTAGTTTACTCAACTTACATGTTTACATTATAATTAGAGATTCACCATGTTTACGAAATTTGTATTCCACATCGATGGGTTAAGCAAAGACGAAAAGACGGGAAGAAGGTTCTTACCCGGGTCAATGAAATAAGAAAGTCAATGGTTTAAAGTTTTGACCTACCCCTTTATCTACGACATTTAAAAAGCATTGTGATTCTGACTATATGTTATTGGTTGACCTTCCATTTAACAGTTTAACTGTAAAAATATCTTTGCATTTTATCAAATTTCGTTGTTATCAACTACAGTTAACATTTCTATATATATCTACATTTCATGTCTGATACAAACTTCTAGACCACTAGGAATGTCATACTTTAATTTATATTGTTCACCTTTGTTTCTACAATAGCTTATAATCAATTATGGGTTTAGGTCGCAACGCAACAAAGGTCAAGGCTTAGCTGCGTTTCAAGACAGAGGCAAGTAAAGATGTGATGTCTATAAGATCGTTTCAGTTGACTTAGAAGGCTCCGAAGAGGGTCTATAAGGCGATTGAGCGTGTTGTAGACTACTAATCCTCTAACATGAATTTGTGTACATAGTTTGCACCCTTTGTATAATCTTTAACTGATACAATTTGATGTTCCCAATTACATATGTAAGGTGTGAGAAAAAAATTGTATGCTACAACCAGTGTACTACATAAACGCTCTATATGAATGCGCCTCATTGAACAAACACCCGCAGGCGGAGCGAGTGCTTTCTAACCTCCAGTTCTCTGTGCAAAGCCTAGGACCAAGTTTATAATACATAAGAACTATTAAAGAATATAAAAAAAGATAACAACGCCACACACTTCACGATCCGGAATGTACACTAAACACCCTTAAACCCTCATACGATCAAGGATCTAAAGTGTCCTCAGTGTCATCAAAAATTAGTATAATTTATTCGTGGACTAACCAACGGTGATCAAACACGAAAGGGGAACCAACGGCTTTCAGGGTGTTCCTTATCGGGAACATGTGTCCATGTTCATCAAAATACATGTTTTCATAGCCCGATAATCTTTATCAACCAAATTTTTTATCCGTGTAAAGTTGGATTAGTTTCTCAATGTAATAATGTTCAAAACGATGTCATGTTGTAGATGATAGTAGTATAAGTTGTATAATTCTATTAGATTAGTGAAATAGATACTTATGACTTTTTGTCCCACATAGCTAGATGAGTGAAAACCTTCTAAGCGTATATACCATAGTAGACATGGATTGTATGTCTAGAAGCTAATAGCATGCTTTCTAGCTCATAAGTTGTGCTATTAAATATAAAAAAATTAACGGTATTGTTTATGAGTCTTGAATAATTATATGAGCTTTAAAGTTTTTGTAAAAGAGAATTAAAGCGTTACTTTTCTTTATAGGCTTTGTAAAAGGGATTGTATATGTTTTGCGAGTTGCAATTGGTTCAAGTATTTAAAGGATTAGAATTGTTTTTTTCTTTTGTTGTATAAATTTTCTAGCTACCTTTTCCGATCTGTTACAAAATTGATAAATTATCACCTTTGATATTTATAATAATTGATTGTTCATGTATCTTCTAAATGAAAGATTATCATCTTTCAACCACCCAAATCAATTCATATGTTGCGGGGATACTAAACATCCTTTAATAACTTATAAAAGTTGAACATTTTGCGCTAATATGAATGGCAACCCAAGAATTAGAACCAAAACCATAAACATGGAGGTAAATCAGAAAAAAATCTTCCATGCTTATATACCATAGTGTATATAAATTGCATGTCATAGAGTTAATACTATGCTTTCAAATTCGGGCTTTTCATCGTAGTTAATACAATGACATTATACGAGTTTGGAAAAATTATATGAACTCGAAAGTTTTGTAACTGATACTTCAAAGTTTTACTTTAGTCCGCTGAAAAGATCATGAATAACAATCAAATAGCGCCCTCACTTCAAGGTAGAGAGTATTTCATGTCCTTGTGTTCCTATTTTGCATGGAATTAGGCCCTGGTTGGAACCTTGACTCCTGATTGCTGGTTGTCTTCCTTTTCTATATCGGATATATCTCTGGCGAAAATTGGGACCCTTAACAACCCGTCTCTTTCTAAGATTCTTCATGGAGTGTTTTATTGTGCTCTATTGGTAATTTGGAAATGGAGGAATAAGGTGGTAAATGCTCCATTGCATCATTGTCAAAAGTTAAAATTGAGATATATTTCCCATTAAAACAACGAATATCGAAAATTTGTGATGCAGCAAGATTGCAAAAATTTATCGTATGGATTGGAGCAGATGGGAAATTAGCCCGACCTTCCTGTCTAGATAGTGGTTTTGTGTGATTTTTTTTTTTATGTTTATCTTCAAACCTTTGTAATCTTCTAGTACAGCTTTTCATGTAGCTCCTTCTTGGAGCCTTGTTTTTGTTCCTTAATAATATTCAGCTTTTCAAAAAAAAAATATAGTAAAATAAATACATACTATTTTTTTGCTGAGTTGAATCTTTTGTACCGCATACGAGAGAAAACTTCTGAAACTGAGTTACCAAAAATTTCAACCCGATACCTGACCCTATTTAGTATTCGGGTTACTCGGGTTGACCAGAATAATTTTTTTACCCACGTAACCCGACCCAAATAGGCTTAATCGAGGTCGGATCGTGTTTTTTGACACCCCTATCCGTCCTTCCCTAAAAAATTAAAATAATAAACATAATGACAGATTTTAAAAAATTATAAAATTCTGTCAACCAAACATGAGTATGCATTTTAAATTTCGGAATTTTAAATTCTTTAGAATTTAAAATTCCCGAATTTTAAATTAATGAACCAAACGGCACCTTAGGGAAATGAAATGTATGCCTATAACTAATACTTAAAATTAAACTTAAACTTGTGATTGGTGGATTTTAAAAGCTAATTGGTGAATAATGATGAGAGAGAAGATGTTTGGGACATTTGGCATAAATTGTATGGAGTAGGTCTATTTTTATGCTTTGTTAGTAGGTCTATTTATCATTGCTCATAACTTTAAAGCTTTATTTTTTTCGATGTTAAAATAGTAGAGCAAGAAAAGGTATAGAGCATAAACAAACGTTTTAATCCTCGCTTCAATAAAAAAACTGTTAGACGACTAAGTTATTAACCACAATCTCACCTTCGGGCTTGGGTCAGTAACTTAGTCGTCTAACAAAAACAACTTGCAAGATTGTATATACATAGGTTGTTATTTCTGAAAATGATATGAAATGATTGATCCTAAGTTATTTTTGTAATTTTTTTTAATTTTTCCTTGGTTTTTTCATATCGTCGTATTCTAAGAGGTGGGTATGATTGTTAAAACTTATAAACAAGCTTGGTTGATTGTAACTGATGTACGAATAAATACAAATTAGAAGCAAATAATATAACTGAGTTTTTATAAAAATAAATAAATAGAAGTAATAAATTTGCAAAAAGAAAATTTTGAAATAAAAAATTGTGAAATGAAAATAATGATATGGTGTCATACTTAAAAATGTGGATTGTTTTTATAATATGAAAGTTGAGATGAAGTTGACATGGAATATGAGTGACTCTATTGTATGAGTTCCAAAAGTTTAGTTACTCCATTAAGTTTAAATAGTAGTACAATGACTTGAATACACACAAAAATACTACAATGACCTAAATGAATATTTTTAAAAAGTACAATGATCCTAGAGTGCAAAAACCCAATTTAAAATTCCCGAATTTTAAATTAATGAACCAAACGGCACCTTAGGGAAATGAAATGTATGCCTAAAACTAATACTTAAAATTAGACTTAAACTTGTGATTGGTGGATTTTAAAAGCTAATTGGTGAATAATGATGAGAGAGAAGATGTTTGGGACATTTGGCATGAATTGTATGGAGTAGGTCTAATTTTATGCTTTGTTAGTAGGTCTATTTATCATTACTCATAACTTTAAAGCTTTATTTTTTTCGATGTTAAAATAGTAGAGCAAGAAAAGGTATAGAGCATAAACAAACGTTTTAATCCTCGCTTCAATAAAAAAACTGTTAGACGACTAAGTTATTAACCACAATCTCACATTCGGGCTTGGGTCAGTAACTTAGTCGTCTAACAAAAACAACTTGCAAGATTGTATATACACAGGTTGTTATTTCTGAAAATGATATGAAATGGTTGATCCTATGTTATTTTTGTAATTTTTTTTCTTTTTCCTTGGTTTTTTCATATCATCGTATTCCAAGAGGTGGGATTGAGGAAAGCTCATCAGCGCTCTCTTCAAGCTTGAATTGATTGCGTAACTCTATCTCCTATGTTAGATCGTTGGAGTTGGTCTTATGAGGCTTCGAGTGAGTTCTCGGTGAAATCAGTTTGATCCTTTATTGACTATCCGCTTCTTCTGCCAAAAGAGGAGTTGCCTACTAGATGGGTAAACGTGATTCATATCAAGACTAATAACTTTGCAAACTTATATGCCATAGTGTATACAGAGTTTATGTCAGACTTAGGGCCCGTTTGGTTTGTTGCTCGGAAACACAATGACTATGAGTTTGATAGATTGATGAAATGTGAATGGGTTTAAACAAATATTATAATATTTCAATTTATTATTATATTATTGTTTATTAATTATGTTGGGCTTACATGAAAAAAAAGTAATAAATTATTTTAATTTAAGATGTGATGTGACATAACAAATTAAAATAAAGATAATTAATCATGAAATACACACTTCCACCATCTTTTCATTCTATGGGTATGAATTCATCTTTTCATTTCTAATAATGAGTTCCACTACAAACCAAACATTAGAATCATAGAATGATTTCATTACTTGATTTCATTACCATAAAACAAACAGGCCCTTAATACTATGCTTCGACGTGGAGAGTGTTTCATATGTAGTTGAAGATTCGCACAATTTGACTACAAACCTTCAACATCTATCGAAAGATCTACTGCAAGTTTGCAAAATTTAAAGGTTAGAAAATTGATAAATTCCAAGATAACACAACTTATAATTATACCATACGTTTACATGAAAATTATAGTAAATAATACAACATTGTAATAAGAGTTAAGTACATTTTTGGTCCTTGTGGTTTTGTGCGTTTTTCACTTTTTGTTCAAAATTAAAAAAAGTTTTGATTTTGGTCCGAAACATATAGTTTCGTTTCA
>BQNB010211482.1:0-10196 GCA_026074375.1 Tanacetum coccineum
AAGCATGATTAATTTTTTAAACAACTATTATTTATTTGTAGTTATCTAAATCATAAAGTCTCAGGAATTTATGCTTTAACGTCAAATCATCTAACCAAGGATCCTCCCACAACAAGGTGTTTAACCCGTTGCCCACCTTTTTGCAAATTAAATCTAAAACATTAATGCCTTTTGTGCGAAGAACAGTAACCTCACTAATAATGTCTAACCAAGGAGAGCGTTTAGACAAAGAACTTGGGGAATTAAGAGCACCGTCTTCACCATAAATAGCTTTTATGAATCTCGTCCATAGACAAGAACCATGAGAAAAAAATCGCCAAACCCATTTAAAGAGAAGAGCTCGATTAAGAGCATAGAAACTAGAAACTCCGAGACCACCGTATTTCTTGGAAGCTAAGACCTTATTCCAACTAATCCAAGCCATTTTTCTTTCCGACCCGTCCACTCCATTAAAAAAGTTTCTTCTAATCGATTCCAAGAGCTTTAACACTCCCGAAGGAACTTTAAAGATAGACATATGGTATAAAGGAATGGATGTTAGAACCGATTTAATTAAAGTAAGTCGACCACCTATTGAAAGGGTTTTAAGCTTCCATTTGGATAAGCGAGAGGACACTTTAGCAACCACGTCATCCCAAGATTTTATTCTAGACATCGCACCTCCAACCTTAACTCCAAGATGAACAAAAGGAGTGGTAAAAATCGAACAACCCATAGTTGTGGCTATTGTGTCTATTTCTTCTGGACAAGTGTCAATTCTCATAAGTTTACTTTTATGAAAGTTTATTTTCAGACTCGAAGCCAAGTGGAAATACTTCAATACATTAATAATGGTGCGTATATTCAATGAGTCCCATTTACCAACAAAGATAGCATCATACGCAAAGAAAAGGTGAGAAAGTGTCAAGAAATATCAATAAGAATACCCAAGAACAAACCTACATTCATAAATTTAGAAAAAGATAAATGCAAACTTTCCTTTATCAAGATAAATAGAAAGGGAGATAAAGGATCCCCTTGTTTCAAACCCTTGTGAAATTGGATTTCTGATGTAGGGCTTCCATTGACGAGAACCGATCTCATGGCGAATTTGAGACAACCATTTATCCAACCACACTACTTATCACCAAAACAAAACATCTTTAAAATATCTTGTAAGTAATCACACCGTATAGAGTCGAATGCCTTTTCGAAATCGACTTTAAAGACCATAGCTTTATGATATTTGGTAGTATTCATTAACACTTGACATTGATGCTATGAGACTCAATCTTTAAATATTATAGACAGATTATAGATATATGGGTTTTATACAACTCTTTCTTACGTCAAGAACTTACTTTTTATTTAGTACATGTAAGGACGGGTCAAAATATATACAAACATGTCCGGCTTAGATTTATCCGGGTTAAGTTTATAAATTAGTTTTCTTTTACAAATTAAGGATATACCAGTTATGGTCCAAATATTTACAAACGGGCTCGGCCAAAAATATTGAGATTAAATTAACATATTGGAATTTTCTAGAAGACAAAAGTATAAGTATGTTTTGGTGAAACATGGATTAAACTAATAATTATCACGTTATTGCTAGGATTTGCAAAACTATACATCTTTCACAATAATAAAATTCGTAATGTACAATCACTTTTAACCTGAGTCAAATGTGTTAACGTGATTTCTAGATCATATCACATGTGTTTGTTAAATACAACATATTGAATAATCAATACAAGGAATTAAGTGTATCTTTAGATATTGAATAAAGTAACTTTGACTTGTAATCTAAACGCAAAAAATAGCATGGAGGACAAAAGAATATATAGTCACTTCGTAAATATGTTTAATCATTAACAACTCTTCAAAACATGAAGATTGTAATAAACTATTCGAATATCAAACATGTCATTTCAGAAGAAAAATAAACACTTGATATTATCATGTCAAACCATATGCAAATATATTTAAGTTTTGTCTTGTTATTAGGAATGTTTGTATAAGCATAAGCAATGGTACATGTATTTTATGCATTTTCAGAGACTCCCTGTTAGCCTCAAAATATTGAGTCTAACAAGGAATCGATGTCTTTACTTAGCAAACGTTGTAATAGGCTAGAAAGGGTAGTAGACTCGTTTAATGTAATCTAATATTGCACATGTATCGGGCTAAAGCCCAAAGCAATCTCGAGCCCGACCTAAGACATAAAAACTCATGGCTCAACAAAAGCCTTAAGAGGCTGGCCTAAGTGAGTATAAATACCCCTCTCTAATTGTGGAGAGGGTGGTGGTTCTTATTTATATCTTCTCACATTTGCAAGAATACAACCATCTTTCTTTCTTTCTCTACTTTCTCTCTCTAAACTTCTCTTTACTTTTCTTCTCATCTTCCCATCTTATTTCTTGGTTTTCATTATGGAAGTGATGTGATTACTTGGTTCCTATAAGTGGTATCAGAGCCTCGGGTAGGTTTAGTGGTTTCGTTGTGGTTACTTTGAGCTTATTCATTCGACTTATAGGTGGCTAATTGTGCTTTGGCCTATTTTCCACACGGCCTAGTTTTATTTACTTGTGTATTATTGTTTGAAATAAAAAGCTTGTATTTTTTTCCCTTTTCTAAAGCATAAAACCTGATATATCATTCGTGTCAAATGGGCCAGTAACACTTTTGGTTTGCAAATCTTTTATAGCTTATTGGGTCACATTCTTTTTTCTTTTCTTCTTTTCTTTTGCCAGTTATTTAGGTTTTTTGCTAGCCATATCGTCGTCATCTCAACAGCTTATTCTAGAGCTTATAACAGCTTTTTGGTTAGCTTATTTACTAGTTTTCTTTCGTGGCTTATTAGTTACTTTCACAGCTTACTAAAACTTATTATAGCTTATTCTGTCACGACTTTACTTCTAGCTTATTTAGGTTTTAATCGTCTTATTCGAAACCGAAAAGTAACAAAATTGGTTCTAGTTTTTTGTGGTTACTCTTTTTCGTGGCTTACTTACGGTGTCAAAGTGCTTATTCGATTGGCTAAACAGCTTATTTACAAGCTTTTTGGTTGGCTTATTTGTTTGAGTGGTCCATAGTTTGAATCACAAGGGGACACAATCCACATCTTTAGCTTCACAGGATCACAAAAGGTACATGAGTACATTTTTTTTTTGTGGGCGAATTATACCAAGCTAAAGGTTGGGCGAATTAAACCAAGCTAAAGGTTGGGCAATTTATACTAAGCTAAAGGTTGGGCGATTTATACCGAGAATCATTGGGCGATTTATACGTTAGTACTGGGCGAATTATACGTTTGTTTTAGGCGTTTTATACATCCTCTACTAGGTGAATTATACCATACTCCTTGGGCGAATTATACCATCCTACTTGGGCAAATTATACCATACTCATTGGGTAAATTATGCCATACTCCTTGGGCGATTTACGTGGTTCGTTTCAAGTTGTTTTGGGTTTTTTGGTTTCAAGTTTCGGTTGTTCGCGAATCTTCTAACGACTATCATCAGGATCGCGGTCCTTCAACGATCATCGTAATGTGTTTGTTTTCCGTCGACGATAACCACACGAGTCCGCAAGAAGATAAAACTTTCGTTAACAGTTTATACTAAGGTTTTCAAGATCGGGATCCTATCCAGGATCGTTTTCGTCTTTGCAAGATCGAGATCGTAAAGTTAGATTAGGATCGTAAAATCCTACTATAATGTCATTATCTTAATAGTCTTTGTAAAATTTATACAAATCTACAAATTATTATATATTATAAACACAACATTATATGAATGTTTCATTGAAATGTTGTCCTAAATTATGATTATGAAATGTTTAAAAAGATTAACATATTGTTTTTAAAATTTTACAAAACACAACCCATGAGTTTGTGGTTCGAGAAAAGTAAGATCAGATCGGAGTAGATCTTAAGATCCTATGTTCAAGATCGGGATCCTATAAGATCTTAAGCATGCAAAGATCCTATGTAGGATCCGGATCGTTTTTGCGTTGCAGTATCGTAAAATCGTAAGATCCTAAGATCAGGATCAGGATCTTAACAACTACTATTTTGAACGAAGAAGATGATTATGTTGGCGGCAAAGTAGTGATTTATTAACTAAATTTGAAATTTACAACTTAGGCCCCTGAACTTCATTAATGCATGCATATGTATGGACTATGGTAGCAAATTCTATAAGTTGAAATATGTCACGTGTGCATGAATGTTTTTTATAGGTTTAAAATTTTATTAATTTTATTTCTTTTACATTTTTAACCTTTGGTTTTCATACATGTGCAATTTAACCCTTTGTTTTTAAAAGACTTTCACTTTTTGGTATTTGTTCTTAAACATTTCTAATATTAAACATTAGTTTTAAAACATTTTTCACCATTAGTCTTTATTGTGAAAACATCGCGTCGTTAGTCCTTGTTTGAACAAACCTTTAACGATAGTTAACATTGACAACAAAGAACCCTTAACAACTTCATAATTTCATTGTCTGTCCTTCGTTAACTCATCAAACAAACAAAGTACTCTAATAATAACACCGATTCACAACAACGATTCCACAACAACAAACCACAACAACAAAATCACTTTACCTACTTAAGATCCTATAAATCATTTTCACTTCACATCACGGTAAAATAAAAACGAACAATACTTTATCTTCGTGTTCGAATCCGTAAGAACAACAAATACAAGACAAAGCAAAAAAGAGTTGCATGGTATCTTTTCGACTACTTCATTCGCACCTTAAGCTTCTTTCAAACAACGACTTAAAAAGAACTCGAACCGAGGATGGATTCAAACGGGCATTTGCGACACTCTTTCGTCAAGATGTTGAGATTTTCACAGGCACAATGTTCCTAAATGTGGATCAATTAGAAAAGCAACTTGACAAAGAAGAATTTCAAGAGATTGGATCCATGGTTGCTTTTAGAGTACTAGAGACATAGTTTCAGAAGTTCATCAAGTCACGGATTTCTTTGAATGATGAAGATGGTATAATTACACGCAAGTACTTTCTCGAATACACTAAACTCAAGGTTCGACAATTCCGTGATACACTGATCCAACGCGTGAAATCTGTTAAGAAGTCAATTAATGAAAGAGCGCTGCATAAAAGAGAGTATGACAGCAGGGTGAATGAAAGACAGATGCAAACAACAGAGGAAAAGGTTGATAAGAGTAAACCATTGGATAATAGTTTGGTTGACACAGAAAGCAGTAGGACAGAATCAAGAGAGCGGGATACAAGCAACAGATCAGGGAATGATGCACATGCTAATGATGCACATGCTAATGATGCAGATATCAAACCCATATATGATGAAGAGCCGACGCTAGGTACAATGGACGCGATCATAATGTATTTGCTTACAGGACAACAGCATACTGAGCAACCTGAATTAAATAATGAAGGAGAGGTTGACCAGAATGCTGAACAATGTCATGACACACGTCCTTTGCTTGTTAAATTAACTGATAACAAGATACATGAACTCTCAAATTAATCTCTCGAGTCTAAAAATATTTTACTCAAAAAGACCATTGCTCAATTTCAAAAAGATTTTTTAAGAATAGAAGCACATTGTGTTAATCTTGAACTTAATTATCAAAATCAAGCTTTAAAAGAAGGGCAACATGGCCAATTTTCAAAATTAAAAAGTAATGAAGCCAAGGTGAATCATGACATAGATGTAATTGAAACAATAAACAGGAATGGAACATAAAGTGACTACATGACTTAAGGAAAATTAGACTTTGAAAAGCATTACAAAGAATCGTATGATTCTATCAAGACAACGGAGCTAAGACTAATAAAACAATACAACTTCTTTGATGCTCAAAATGCTGGAGTTCAAAAGCTCAACTCAAGAAAAGGGATTTGCAATTGCAATCATTAAAAAATAAGTTAGAAAATTAAAAGGAAATAGTGTGAATAATCTAATTTGGCAAATCATCAATCTGGGGAAAACCGATTTACATCCACTTAGAAACCATCTGTTGTTATACAACCGACTGCGTTTAAATATGAACGAACCTAAATCACCAAAACCATGGTTTGCTTCTCAAGTTGATGTGACAACGATTTGCCAAAACCAGTCACTACATATTATTTTCTAGGGAAAGAGAATCTGCCTTTGCCAAACCTCATCACAAGTGAATGCATCTACCTCACTCATCTAAGTATAGCTCAAAGGACATGGTTCATAATCACTACCTAGAGGAAGCTAAGAAAAAGACACAAGAAAGAGGTAGGAATTCAAGACCTAGTGTGATGCCTTCTGCTGGATCACAAAGCACAACTAATGGTAGCAAACCAAAACCTAGGATCAATAAACAAACATCTAAGAATTGGCTTGCATCTAAGACTAGTTGCGTAACGACAATGACTGAGCCCATAGCAGAACACTCTAGGAATTCTAGAAATTTTTCTGACTCAAAACATGATTCTTGCGTAACAAAATTCCTGAATGAGGTCAACTCACATGCTAAGTTTCCATCCCATAAGACAACAAACAGAAACAAACCCGTAGAGAAAATAAGTGTTGCAAAGAAACCAAAAAGACATATCCCAAAAGGACATAGGTTTTCAATCAAAAAGACTTCTGTTGTGCATGAGAAAACAATGACTACTAGATCTTGTCTTAGGTGGAAATCGACGGGTAGAATTTTCAAAATTGCTGGTCTTAGGTGGGTTCCTACTGGAAAGATATTCACCTCTAGCACAACCACGGTTGATAGTGAACCCCTACATGGTTCCAATACAGATATCACTAATCTTCAAGAATGCATACAAACTCTTGATTCAAATGCAGGTACATCCATAAATGTTCAGGAGGAACAAAATCTTGATTTGAGTGCAAGTACTCCTTCCAATCTAAAGAAAGAAAGAACGAATCAAGGCATGCATAAAAGAAAATGTGATATATGGGAGACCAAGGTTACATGGGATAGCTTTTATACAAGAGATATCTGCTAGACAAAAGACCTAGGGGATTCGAAGTTTACTTACTTCTTGATTTTTATTTTATTTTACTTTATTTTATTTTTTATATATAAAAATATAAAACCTATAAAACCAAATACAAAAATATAAAATTTCAAAAAGCAATACAAAATCAAAAATACCAAAAAGAATCTTCTTGACATGTCTCTTGGAATCGATAACATTTACGTACCTAGAAATGTCAATTAACATTGACACGGGTGTGTAAATGAAGTTCGAACAAGAGTTCAAAAGTTTTAAAACATGTCATTTCTATTTTTTCTTTATAACTTACAGTTACCTCAGACTATAACTCGGACTTAATGCCAATGGCTTATGTGTAAATCAGTACATAACCCGAACTTCAAATAAAGGAAAGTTTATCTATAAAGGTAACTTATCCTAACAACGAGAAAATCAACTTTTCTTGGTCTTGAGATTTTCTTACAAGACATTCAAAGTTTTGAGCTCAAGAAAAGGAAAGTGTATGCATAAGTGCACTTACCCTTAGAGTTAGAAGAGAAGTCTTCTAACATATGGTTTTTCAAAAGTTTAACACAATTTTTCAAAAATTTCTCAATGACAATTCAAAATCTTTCAAAATTATGTGTTCAACACTCCATCCCTCACAAAGTTTTCAAAGAGAATCATTTTCTAACAAATGGTATCATTTTTATAAATGAACCAATTTTTGAGGGGGGTTTTTTGGAAAAACAAAGTTTTAATATTTTGGATACATCATCTCACGACAATTCTTATGTATTCAAAACATTATAAAAAAGTCTTAATAACAACTCAGTAATAATTATGACAACTCAATAAAATGTTTGTTATAAGATGATCTAGTGTTTGAGCACAATTTTTCAAGAATTCTTCAATGACAATTCATAATCTTTCAAAATAGTGTGCTCAACATTGTCTCACCTTAAATTTTATATTCTTTTTACAACTTGGTATCATTGTTTTTGGTGTCAAACATATGTAAAATTAAAGGGGAGCAAGCAGAAAACGTTCCATATAATTCATGCTGAAATATTTTCTACCCACGGATTTTTCAAGACAAATTTTAAATCACATGGTATTTCAAAGACTAAGTGAATTAGTATTTAAAATAAGGGGAGAAATGTAATTAATTTGTGATCTTGAAAATAATAAGTGATCTAAACGACTCAAAGTTCTTTATACTCTTCGAAAAGGTTTTATGGTTATGATCTTTTACCCAACAACATCAATTTCATGACGATTCTAAAGTCATAAGGTGGTTAGGTTAGGTATTAGTCCTATGATCCAACCAGAACCGGAGGGATCTACCCAAGGACAATCCATAGTTAGAAATAGCAGTCCTTAGGTATGATATGGAGATGAATGAGTGAACGGGAATAATGTCGACTAAGACTTAAGCTATCACTGGAACAATCACAACAAGGTAATAGTAATGACGTCTTGGTAAGCATTAAAGGGGTTGAAGAATTAAAAAGAAATGTATGAATAAAGGGTCTAAAGAAAGAAGCCCTCCACACAATTTAGGCAGAAATCGGGTCAATACATATGATATCGGTTTTCACAAAGACAAATTCTGGTATTGAAGACAAGACATCATGAACCTAGTGATGCAATGCACAACCCTTCCCAGCCATTCAAGTTTCTCTCAATAGATACTTATCTCATTTGTCACGGGAATACACATGACTTCTATTGACTTTCTCACTCCGAGTTAGTTGATATTGAATAGGTGAGAGTCTGCTCCAGCCTTCGATTACTAAAACCAAAATGCACAAATCGAGTCTAGAGCCAAGAGATCAATAAATAAATCTCATTAGGACACATTCCATGACAAAAACTTGTTGAACACCATTAAGTTCACATGCTGTTAATAAGAGTCCTACGCATTATCCTTATGATTCTGCCAGAACATTCAGAGTGACACTCTTTAGTATTCACAGTAACGAATGGGAATCCTTCCAGTGTCATCATCAAACAGATTTGCGGTAGGTGACTTGCGAGATTCTATACGAATCAAACTTGTGTCAACTGGATATCGATTTTGGTCCAGTAAATGAATTGATGACTCAATCAGAAAGATAGTAACTGTCTGATTCACTTTTACCGTGCTGTCTGCTTTGAGATGTACCGGTAATGAGAACAAGCAAGTACGGTGAATCTAATGCTTTTGCATTAGATGATCTAACACTTTGAGCTGGAAAACCTGTCAAAGAGGTTCTTCTAAAGAATGAAGAACAGTCTCAGGAGCTTTGAAGATCGAGAAATAATAAATGCCAAGACTGTCTAGAACCGCCTTGAGAAGGGTAAGACGACCACCTATAGAGAGAAGATTAGCCTTCCAAGATGAGAGTCTTAAATGAAAACAATCAATCAACATCTTCCAGTTAGAAATTAAACTCATATTACAACCAATCGGGAGCCCAAGATAAGTGAAAGGAAAAGAACCCGGGGCACAACCAGAGTTCCTAGCCAAACTCGACACATCGTCATCTAATACTTCAATGCCATATATATTGGATTTATAGATGTTAATTATGAGGCTAGAAGCTAAGTAGAAAACATGCAGCACACGAATAATATTATCAAGGTCACAAGCGCTCAAATCAGTAGTGATAATCACATCATCTGCATAAAAGAGGTGAGAAATAGTAGTGTCAGAATGCCTAATTTTGACACCTCTGATAAAACCCAATCCAACTGCATTAGAAAGAGCATTATGAAGACCCTCCATGACATGGATGAAAAGAAAAGGAGAAAGAGGATCTCCCTGTCTAAGCCCGCGTTTAATAGAAAATTCAGAAGTAGGGCTACCATTAACCAATATCAAAGCTCTAGACGATTGCAAACAAACTCTAATCCAGGAACACCACTTAGGACCGAAACCGAGGCTAACGAGAACAAAATCCAAGTATCTCACAATTTGATTTGTCGGTTAAATACGATCGAAGTTGCAAAGTCTTTAGTAAAGTTAATAGTTAAACCTGAAGTTGGATTAGTATCGAATCAATAAATGTGAAACACCTAAGCGTCAACACTCTTATTTATTTAAGGATTAACTTATTTATTTAGTAGAGTTTAAATTTATAACAATAAATGTAATACTTTTGAAATAATATTGCTTTAAAATTCTATTATTTTTTAAACCAATACTAATTATTAATACTTAACATTAAATATATAGGACTCAATCTATATATACATACATATATA
>BQNB010211484.1:0-10196 GCA_026074375.1 Tanacetum coccineum
GGAGGAACTGATACAAGTAAGATGTTCAAGGTGCAGTGTGCGTGGACACACAAGAGCGTCATGTCATGAACCAATCCCAAATTATAGAAGGTCACAAGTGGAAGAGTATAAGGCAACTTACAATAACAATAATGAGAGGTCACAAGAGTATGCGGGAGCCAACAATAACAACTATGAGAGGACATAAGAGTATGAGTATAAGGAAGCTTACAATAACAACAATGGGAGGTCACAAGAGTATGCGGGAGCCAACAATACCAACTATGGGAGGACACAAGAGTATGAGTATGAGGCATCTTACAATAACAACAATAGGAGGTCACAAGAGTATGCGGGAGCCAACAATAACAACTATGGGAGAACACAAGAGTATGAGTATAAGGCAGCTTACAATAACAACAATAGGAGGTCACAAGAGTATGCGGGAGCCAACAATAACAACTATGGGAGGACACAAGAGTATAAGTATGAGGCGACTTACAATAACAACAATGGGAGGTCACAAGAGTATGCAGGAGCCAACAATAACAACTATAGGAGGACACAAGAGTATGAGTATGAGGCGGCTTACAATAACAACAATAGGAGGTTATAAGAGTATGCGGGAGCCTACTTCAACGGAATTTATGATCAACCTGATAACATGGGTTTTGCATTTAACTTTGGTCAAAGCTCACAACAAACAAATTCTACATGGATCATGTTAATTTGGCTGACCCCTAATTGAATCTATTTAGATTATTATGTTAAGTATTGTTGGACCTAATGTCATGTTGTTGGATCTATTATAATGTAATGATGAATATTAAGAAAAAGGTTTAGAATGGTGCATTAAATTATTGTGCATAGAATCCATAGTAAACAATGTTCTACACAACAACTTGAAAAATAAAAACTAAATGCCATTGGGATAACACGAATACTAATGATATCAGCCACAACATATACCGTTACCCAATGAAACATCTAAGCACCATACATAGTTCAAATACTTAATAAAGTCTGGAAAAGTATACCAAAAGAAAGACATACAATATTCAAGGACAAAACATCTTGTGCTGGAAATAAAAGCGAATCATTTTTTCACGATATGCAAGTGCAGCTTGCACAGGATCATCAACAGCCAATGGGACACCATGTGCTAACATGTATGAAGAATAGGCAAATATATGTTAATAATAAACAAAACTTAAAAAAGTATATTCAATCGTTATTTGAAAACATATATGAGAGGAAGACCTGTATAGGAACATGCACAGAAATACACCACAATCCCCAAAGACCCCACCCTGTTTGGGAACATGATCAGCGTGGCTAAAGGAAATGTTATACTTTGTAAGATCAATATTTTTTTTTCAAACACACCCATCTCTTTTAGAATTACATGAATCTTAGCCACCAAACACTCCCTCATATTCAAATACCATGTATGGAATTCCTCATCATGAGTTATTTCACTGTCATAGAATGTAACAACGGCCGAACAGATATGAAACATTGCAAGAGACCAATGACGCTTTGGTTCATTTATTGGAATGAATACATAAACAAAAATTTATTAAGAGTGAAACTATAACATAACTTGTATTCAGGGGTTATATTTTATTTTGACTGGATTGAAAAATGTACCCGTTCAACATCACTCCATGCTACTGGGTATAGATCATTGTTAGCATAAAACTTTGGCAAAGACCCCTGAAGTAGAAGTGCAAGGAAGTAACAGCTAACGACAGCCCAATCCATATCGAATTCTCGAGTGTGCCACATGTACATGACCCAAAGATCAATGTGCTAAATGCAATGGAAAACACAAAAAAAGATTCTTTAAAATGATAAATTATTGTTATTTTATATATAATCACTATATGAGGAATTGCTTACCTCGTCAAGTAGCCATCCTTTGCGATGATCATCA
Organism: Tanacetum coccineum; assembly: GCA_026074375.1. Classification (NCBI taxonomy): domain Eukaryota; kingdom Viridiplantae; phylum Streptophyta; class Magnoliopsida; order Asterales; family Asteraceae; genus Tanacetum; species Tanacetum coccineum. The sequence continues at coordinate 1,916 of BQNB010211484.1, forward strand.
AGACCACACAAACCACGCCAAAAACTACTATCAACTGAAATATCATTGCACCAAGGGAATTTACAATGACCCACATCAGACCTACTCAACCATTGCTCCAAATCACGACCCAAGTAAATTCTATCAATTCTTTTGAAAGGCCTTGACAAATCCTATAACAACAAAAAAATTGTCCATACATAAATAAAATAAAACGGATAAGTGGATTCAATACATTCTTTTGAACATACAATAAATACCTCAATCTAAGGTTTGACAGACTTGCACTTTTCAATCATAAGTGGATTCAATACATTCTTTTGATTTGCCAATTCTTCCATGCTAGGAACATTCAAAGTTGTAGACAATCTAATATACAGAGACCTTACTACATCAATAAACTTTATCTGTTTTGGTACACATCGCTCAATAGCTAATTTCATTGATGCAGATGAGTTCATATGCCCTATGAATTTTCTTTGTTTATCTTCTTCCGCTATCTTATTCAACCTAGCCTCCCTAAGTTGGTATAACCTTTGGATCTCAGACTGTATTTTATTTTTAGAATCCTCTGCCATCTTGGAAATATCATCTTGTTGCCTCTGATCTGCCAAGCTTATAATCTCATCCTCTTGCATAGAACTATATGTGTATTTGTAATGCTGTGACAAATTTAAGCAATCGTTATAAGGTATTAAAACACTAATACAGAAACACATAAATAACAAAATAGAAGGAATGAAAGTAGTGGATTAATTAATTACCTCGCAATCACCTTTCTCCACTAAGATATTAGCAGGAATGAAACACCGTGACACATCACCATTGACATCATAACAATAAACATCACCAGCATCCTGATAAAGATAGTAAATTATAAACAAATCCTAAACTTAACATAAAGGAAAAAAAGGGAACACATATGCTTACCTCTTTGGGAGATATGTCATCTTTGTTGTCCGGCTCATCCTCTGATGTGCTATGTGAAAGATCTTCATTTTTTGGGCTAAATTTCTTAAATCTTTCTTCCTTTTCAAAACAATTTCCTTTAAGAGTCATGTCCTGCAAAAGAAAGACATGAATATGGGTCTTAAGCTATGAACAAAGAAAACAAAATGTTTGGTAAAGACTAACCTGTATAATACTCTCTAGTTTGAAGATGCGTCCTCTCAATCTCTTAGTCTCTTTTGGCAGTGTCAACAAACATTGACATAAGCCTTCCAAAAAACGAACACGGTCACTTAGATCATACTCTCTTTTGGATTCGTCAATCTCTTTCTGCTTTTCCGCACGTAATGCTGATCTTTTATTAAGATATTCCCCATACAGCCCTCCTATGGAAACAGGTGGACTCCTCGGTGCATACCACATAAAAAAATCATTGCTAGGGTTGTACCAGCTAGATTGACGCTCCGCTTTCGTTGGGGATAGCTCTATTGGGGTCTAATTCAAACAAAAAAGAAAGTATTACTAATTAGATTGCATTCTTATAAACAACTAATTATATATCAAATTTACCTTGTCAAAAAGCTCGGCGAAATACTCCCACTTAAGACATTCAGCTGTTCTAGTCCATGACACTGCTCTGGGGATGATTTCTGGCACTCTGGTCCACCAACGATGCGATTCACAAGAAGACTCTATAATCCATATCTAAAACCAGGAAATCATTACTAATAGTTAAATACATATTAGAAAAAAATAATATAAATAATTCAAAAGGACTTTAGTTAAAAAAACACAAACCTTGAAAGCAAAAAGGAAACCAGACAACGTGTAACTAGGAACATGATTGGGGTTCTTTCTCAATCCATCTAGGTGCTCAAGCTTATGTTTTGAACAAACATTCCTAATGGAATCGTAAAGTTGCCTCCAAATGTGCTCACCCCAAGGGAATGAGTTCCAAGCATCAAGATAGTTAACCATTCTCAAAAATGCATCATCAACTACAGAAACCAACTCCCGACCCATGAAAATAACCTCCAAAGATAACAACAAACAAAGTCGAATTGCGTCCTCATCACTGACCTTCGAAAACTTCTCTTCATCCTCAATAAAAGCTAAAACATCAATGATTTTAACATCATATCCTATCTTCTCAGGAAATAACCGATTACGAAAGGGGATATCACCATTCCTATGCTCACGCAAACTAATCAAACCAAACTTAAAACCAGTAACAAGGCAAAACTGACGACGTCCGAAATGTAGACTATGGCCATTAAGATGATATATGAGTGGCAAGTCAAAGCTTTCATCATCAGAAAAAGACTGCTTTTGAAGAACATAATGGATCACACTATCATCGTTCTCAACATACGATATATCAAGCCAAGGTCCGAATCATGTGCGAAAAAGTAAACGACCCACTTCATTGAGTCTATCTTAATTAACGGGAAGTAATGAAGTTTGCTCCTAACATGAATCTTAGCGGGATATTCCTATATTAACAATTAAAGCATTACTTCAAAGATAATTGGAAAAACTAAAGAATTAAAGTATTACTTCAATGATAATTGGAAAAACTAAAAACTAGATTTTTTCCGAAAATTTCTTCAAATGCTGTATAATTCATCATTTTCAATCAAAATGCATGCAAAATTCAACCATCTAATCATAGTCTATGGATCAATATTTCACTTAAAGCAATCTAATAGTTCAACCCATTTAAACAAAGCAACCCACTTTAGCAATCTAATAGTTTAAGCAATTTAATACTTATGTAACAGAGTTCAACCCATCAACAGTTTTGACAAAGATGAAAATCAGCCCACTTTAGAAAAAAATCAAGAAACACATTAAAAAACCCGCTAAAACATGATTACCCAAAAGTTTATGTTCATAAAATAAACATATGAATGAGAAACGTAAACACTTACCATTGCATTCGTTTGAAAAATTATGATTAGAGTGAAAACCTAAAGGATTCTTCAAGTTGTGTGTAACTATGTGTTTTTTTAGAATGATAATTCAAAAAAAAAAAGAAAAAAAAGAAATAAGACTGTGTACCTTCCCGATAAAAAACCATCAAATCAGTGTCGTCCGTCGAGCGGTAGAGCAACTGATGTGTACAAACAAACAAAATAGGGGGCGGGGGTATATAGGTAATTTTGTATGAAGAAGTGGGCCACTGTGGCGTAAAAACGTACCTTTTTGGTGCCACGTGTCAAGCATCTACCATGGTAGAGCAGTCGAGTGGTAGAGCTTGACCAAAATGAGAATTGAAAATGAAGTTGACCAAAAGGCGCCAAAGCCTATGTACGGATGGGTAAAACCGGAATTTTCTCTTGATTTTTCCTATCAAACACATCAAATTTGTGGTAGGCGGGACATGGTGTTGCTTGTGAATACAATATGATTGTTGATTTTGTTGTAGGTTTTATTGATTTTGATGTTTCGTATGTTTATAAACTTCGTTTAAAGTAAAGAATCAAGAAGTTTTGATTGAATGATTATAATTATGGGTTTAACTTCTTTTTTTTAATTTATTTGTTTAGGTTTAGATTTATATATTAGTTTTGATGGTATAACTTTGAGATGAAATGGATTTCTTGAAGAACTTTATTCACGTATCATTTTTGTATGTTCATTCATTTTGACATGGGTAGAAGAGGAAAAAGACAAAGGCTACTAGGCTAGAAAAGATCCAACTGCCCTCGTGTGATACTCACGTGATGATTGTAACCAACAAAAAGTAACCGTCGTTAGATAAAAGGACCTCGGAATTAAGAAATGGAGACGTTGGGGAGGGTTGGTGTATTTATTTAAGAAAAAAAAAAGACTCAAAGCATTGTTTTGGTACAAGTTCAAGGACGAGTGGTGTATTTAACTCTACTATTAATATCATTTTGTCTTTTATATATGTTTATTTAATACGATTGTATAATAAAAAAATTTCAAAGTATTAATTACATGTATATGAATCGTATACAGGGGCCGGGACAAAGAGTGGTTCCGAGGGTGCACGGAGTGTAAAGACTTGTTAGAAACACTGTTTTCTTACAATGAATCTGGTCTTAAAAATTTTGTGTTACAAATCTTATTTATCGTTGAAACTGATAATCTCTAATTTTGGGTCCTCAATATATATTGCTAACAAGAAACATTTAAGGCCGAAAACAAGGTTGAGTGGAATAATTGGACACAAAACATAACAAGCAGAGCTAGCGCCACAAAAGGTAGTAACAACTAAATTACTAAAGCTTCATATAAAGAATATTGGAACATAGTATAAAAATTAAAAATAAATAAATATTTCGACATAAAAGCTAGTAGATTTTACTAGACGCCGGTATTGACCACCACACACTAAAAAGATTAAAGTGATTGTTCAACAAACTACTAAGTGACACAAATATGATCCAACGTTTTAATCTATGGCTCACGTTACTCCTACCCCCTTTTGTCCTTTCTACATGTAATACCCCCCACCCCCAGCATACAGTGTATAGACAGGAAAAAACAGTTTTTTAATGTTTTTTCCGTTCCGTATTTTTTATATTTTTCAATTTTTTACTTATAAAACTTTATAACTTCTGTTCCGTAATTTTTTTCGGCAATTTTTCTCATTTTATTAACAGGATAAGACAGCTTCCTGCAAGGTATTTTTCATGTTTTACTGCTTTTGACTTATCAAAACTTATTTTTTCCGTTCCATTTTTTTTATTTCACAATTTTATAAGATAAACAAAATTAAAAAAATTAAAAAAAATAAATTTTTTTAGAGAGGTATTACAATCATTTTAAGGGGGGTCTTAATAACCTCCCCTGTTCTAAATATGCTCAAAAGGAAAAAAAAGGAAAATAATAATCTTAATTGCGGCAATGAAACACCGTGATAGACTTGACAACAATATGCTCAAAAGGAAAAAAGGAAAAGCGAAGGTAACTGTAGGCCTTACTATAACAAGACAGACACTAATGAATATGTCTTTCATCGGACAGGATAACAAAGAGTTGGTGGCTCCCCAAAGTCAACAAAGGTGGCTCAAGAGTTCGAGGTGTATACTTTAAACCCTAATGAAATACAGCTTGGTCGTAGAAAATTATCGAGTACAACAATACTTAATCTACCATGATGTAACAGAAAAAAGCAAAACAATTTAGACACCATACACATGTTTCTTGTTGAAATCTAGATTTTGTGAGAAATTTGCAACGTGAGAAATCGGGAGAAAAGTAATTTATATATTCGATTTACAATTTCATGTGTAAAGGTTTTATTTTAGTTGATATAATATAAGTTATGCGATTCAAAGTGACAAAAATCAGCTTTGAATAACAATCTATCTATACTAGTACTGCATTATAAAATATTTGAGATATTTTTATATTTAAAAAGTTTGAAAATTCAGATTTTTTATGGAAATATCTTTTTTTAACAATAAACACATCCATATCATTTTATGTAATAACTTTTTGTAAGAACTTTTTGTTATGTGCAATTTTAAGCATCAATCTCATTTTAAGGTAACCAATCTTAAAATGAAATATGTCACTTTTTTTTAATTAAATAAGCATATTTATTTTTAAATTAAAATATATTTTTATTTATTTTTTTATAATTTAATTTCATTATATTTTTTAAAATTTTGTGCTCTTTAATTCAACAAACATTTTAATATATTTTTAATAATTTTTAGGTTTTTTTTAATGCCCGCGAAACCCCTGATTTGCACGAATAAGATGCTAGTATTTACTAAAAACTTGTGAAAATGAGATATTTTTCAACCATATCACAAATTTGGTGTATCTGCAGAATTAATAGTCTGTATTAAATCAATAACAAAATAGTCTTACGAATAAAATTATGGGTGAGCAAAATTAAATGTATTTTTCAGGTTTATCTAACAATTTATCGCATTAAGAAATTTATCCTTCGATCACAATTCTACAGTAATACTTTATCTGTTTCAAATTAATAGTCAAGTTTTTGTTTTTTTTTGGTAAAAGGTTACCCCGGTAAAGAGTCAAGGTTTTGTTTGTGATGTCATAATTAATCGTTCATTATTAAAAATAGATTGAGAAATTTGATCAAGTCTATCATATTACCCGTGTTTGAAATTATTATTACAAACTCTATATAAGATTTTAATTAATTAACTACGGGTAAAACTATCATTTTATAAAAAGATAAGAAAGAGAAACCAGTAATAAACGCACTTTTTTTAAATTATGTTTTGAGACGGGAGGAATATATAAAACTGTAACACAAATGAGTACATTTGCACACCTTAAGTATATTATGATATATATATGCAAAGGGAATTGATTCGTACACTCATTTATTTGATTGAAACACTATACTGTATGCATTATATAGTTGTACATTATTTACAGTGTGTATTATATGCTTATACAATAAACGTCCCGATCAAATAAATAAATGTGCAAATCACCTCCCATATGCAAATATCCGATAGTAAGATATTATACTATAAATACACTACAATAATCGATATTGGAAATAAGTTCCGTGATAAACAGCCGCCAAAATATACTTTTTTATTCTTTCGAACAAAGCCGCCAAAATATACTTTTTTATTCTTTCGAACAAAGCCGCCAAAATATACTTAACCATGACTAATGGAATGCATGCTAGTGACCTCTTTAAAGTTATGTATGTACTATCAAACTTGTTACTATATAAACCCATGTTCGTATAACAATATATCATAACACAAGTACAAGAAATAAAAATGTCTTCTTTCACTTTTTCAATTTCATATGTTACTATCTTTATATTTTGCATTTCCATTTGTATCATTTCTACGGTTTCCTTGGCCTCTGCACCTCAACCCTTTAAGAAAGTGTATGTGTTTGGAGACTCATACACGGACACCGGAAACAACAACAACTCGAATGGACCAAGCATTTTTCGACATATCTCTAACCTACCTTACGGTCGCACATTCTTCCACCACCCCACAAACAGATACTCGGACGGCCGTCTTGTCATAGACTATGTAGCCGAACATCTCAACTTACCATACTTCCCACCATATCGAAACAAGTCTGCTGACACCACTCATGGTGTCAACTTCGCTGTTGGTGGTTGCACCGTGATTCCTTACCCGTACTTTTTAAAAATAAACGCAACATTTAATACTGTCCCCGAGTCGCTAGTTCCAACAGAACTTACGTGGTTCAAAGATCACATCAAGGGTTCGGGTTGTAAAGACGCCATCTCAACTCCTAAAGAATGCAAAGCCGTGTTCGATGGTGCATTAGTTTGGATTGGCGAGATATCTGCTAATGATTATAATTACATTTTTCAAACTAAAGCCACTAGCAAGGATATTCAAAAGCTAGCTATTTGGTACGAAACAAAATTTATTAAAGAAATTTTGAAAATGGGTGCTAAATATATTGTGGTACAAGGTCAACCAACAACTGGATGTTTCCCTCTTGCCTTCATAACGCATGCTCCAACTGATCGAGACGAGCTCGGTTGTGTGGCTAGTAAGAATAAAGAAAGTTATGACCACAACATGATATTGCAAGCTAAACTAGAAAGTCTTCGAAAAAAGTTTCCATCTAGTGTTATTGTGTATGGTGATGATTGGCATGCGTACCGTGAGGTTTATAAAAACCCTACAAAATATGGTTTCACGGAGCGATTTAAAGCATGTTGCGGTAGTGGAGGGGATTACAACTTCAATACGTTGGCCACGTGCGGTTCTTCTGAGGCGCCCTCGTGCAAGCATCCGTCTCGGTACATGAATTGGGACGGCTTGCACGTGACCTCAGAGTTGAATAGGGTGGTTTCAAAGTTGTTTCTTGAAGGCGGGTTTGCTCACCCGACATTCCCGTATCTTTTGAAGAAGGCGGCTGAATCAAAAGTTTGATGTGCACATCATGGAGTCAACCCTAAAACATAGTCAAGAGTTTACTGTATTGAATGATGTCTCGGATCTATTTTTGTTGTGATATGTTTTAGAAGTCATTATATAAAGATTTTCAATGCTGAAAGATATTTATTGCTTATTTGAAAGAAAAAAAGAACGTGAGTTAGACAGGGACGGAACCGGGGGTTCTTGCGGGTGTCCGGGAACCCTATGAATTTTTTCGATTTAGTGTTAATTGTTGAAAAAAACATCGATTTTTTCTAAATATATCTTAAATGCATCCGATCCATCGAAAAGTGCTTCTAAAGCTACGGTTTAAAAAAATTTGTGCAGCCGGTTATATTTGGTCCTGATTCCGTCCCTGGAGTTAGAAGTTAATGTTTTGAGTTATCAGTATAAGATCTTGCAAAGAGTTTTGGACGTTATCTTTTATTTATTCATCTGTAACACAGCAA
>BQNB010211485.1:0-10196 GCA_026074375.1 Tanacetum coccineum
GTTGTTCTCTCTGAGCATCATACAGTTTTTTAAGATTAGCATAAGACTCTTTACACTTAGGTGAACAAGAAATTACCTCTGTGTCTGAGTCTGAGCTGTTTCAAGCCATCAAAGCAAAATCTTCATCTTTTGAATGATTTTTCCAATCCACACCTTCTCCATAAATTGTCTCCAATGCTTTAGAATCCTCCTTCTGTCCAGTTATACTACACTCTCTAGCAAAATGCCCTGTCTTGTGACAATTGTAGCATTCAACTTTGGTTTTATCAAAGCCAACTGGTTCTTTTGCATCAAATTGTAGCTTTCTACTAGTCTTCTTGTAAAACTTTTTCATTCTCATTGAGATCATGGCCACTTGCCACTTCAAGTCCATTTCTTCTAGGTCATATTCATCAATCTGTTCCAAGTCCTCATGATCCAGTTGAGGGCAACTTGATTGATTAGCAAGTAATGAGTATGATGATGTTTGTTCATACTGTGAGTTTTGACCAGAAGGATTGGGAACACAATAAGCGGTACTAACTTCATTAGTACTGCTGGTGTTCTCAGAGACAAATGCTACATTTTGCGGGCTAGAGGATGATGCAGTAGAGCCTTTTACATCACTCTCAAAGACTCTTAGATTATTGTACAAATCATCAAAGCTGAGACTGTCCACTCCTGGTTTGGTCCTCATAATTAAGGAAACTTGTGACCAGGCAGAAGGTAGAGATCTTAGGAATTTTTGATTTGCATCCTCAGTGGATACACCTGCTCCATGAATCTCTAATTGACTCAGAAGACTTTGGAACCTGTCATAGCCTTTGTGAAGCCCTTCTGAGTTGGATACAGAGAATCCTTCAAACTGTTGCTTCAAGATATACTTCTGCATCTTCTTGGATTCGTCATTTCCACCAAATCTAGATTTGATGGCATCCCACATCTCTTTTGCATCAGTCATCTTATGAAATTTAGCAAGATGATCTTCTGGTAGAGCCATAAGCAAAGTGGTCCTTGCTTTTCTCTCTCTTTCTCTGGCTACAATTTCTTCTGCAGTTCTGGGAGGCAAAACCTTAATTTGTCCTTGTGTATCTGTAGTGATTGATACAGGACCATTCCCATTTTGTATAACCTCCCAGATTGGATAGTCTGTATGGGCCAAATAATGTTCCATTTTCATGGCCCATATATCATATTCTCCCTTTTTGAGAATAGGAAGTTTGATGGTTGATACAGTATGAGGAGTTTGTTGTGTTGGTGTTTGTGATGATGATGGTGGAGGTGGTGGTGGTGGTGGAATTTCATCTTGTGATGCAGACATGTTTAGTTTTGTAGGATGGAGATGTATAACTGGATTTGTTTGTTCTTCTTACTCAGAGTTTCTCACAGGCTCTGATACCACTTGTGAGTCCCAAACTGAATAGACCTCTGCAACCTATTAAGGATGATAGCCAAGTTGTATAAATACAGTTTGACTATATAGAAACACTGACTATGAATACTATGTGCTAATGCGGAATCTTAACACAAGTACTAAGAAGAACAATGAAAAACTAAATAATAATTTCTATTAATCTGCTTTTAGTGATTACAGATTACTAACTATCAGATATGATTGTATGAGATGTATTAAGCTCGTATCTCTAACTATGCCTAGAGGGATCCTTTCATAAACCAAGGATAAACCTTAACAGGCTTACAAAATGTGTAAAAGATAATACATATCTTTTCCTAAAATATCTCATACATATCTCTTAAACGGTACTAACTAATTTCAACTATCGGTACTAACTAATTGATCAATACTTAACATTTTGTACTGTCAGTACTAACTATAACTATTAGTACTAACTATTAATATTAACGGTACTAAGTTAGAAAAACATAATTCCCAACAGATTTCCTAGAAGATAATTATAAAAGTTAGGAAGATTTGTTTATTTACTAATACTTATCCTTTGTAAACCTAATATCTCTAGTATATAAAGAGATATAGGTCGTGTTATTTTGTGTGTGTCAAGATGTAAATCATAGAAAAGTGTGTGTATTCTAGGCGTCAAGTCCTCTAAGTGGACGCCTAGAATTTGTGTGTTTCAGAAAGAATGTATTGAAGCGTTTAATATACTTAAGAAGAAGTTAACCGAAGCTCCGATTTTAGTTGCCCTCGATTGGGACCTACCATTTGAAATTATGTGTGATGCTAGTGATTACGCGGTAGGTGCAGTCTTAGGGCAACGTAAGACCAAACATTTTTAGCCTATACACTATGCTAGTAAGACCATGACAGATGCTCAAGCACATTACACTATTACGGAGAAAGAATTATTAGCCGTGGTATATGCTTTCGAGAAATTCTGGCCTTATTTAGTCTTGTCGAAGACCATAGTGTATACGGATCACTCGACTCTCAAATATCTTCTTGCCAAGCAAGATGCTAAATCAAGATTGCTCCGATGGATTCTCCTACTCCAAAAATTTGATGTCATTATTCATGATAAAAAAGGAGCAGAGAATCTCGCGGCCGACCACCTATCAAGACTTGAAAATCCCCACCAAGATGTTCTTGAGAACAAGGAAATTACCGAAACATTTCCTCTCGAGTCTCTTGGTATGGTTACCTTTCATGGTGATTCTAGTACCCCATGGTTTGTTGACATTGCAAACTACCATGCAGGGATTTTTATTGTGAATGGGATGTCGTCCCAACAAAAGAAAAAATTCTTTAAAGATGTTAAGCATTACTTTTGGGATGACCCCTACTTGTTTAGAATTGGTGCGGATCAAGTGATTAGATGATGTGTTTACGGCCAAGAATTCGTTGATATCCTCACGGCTTGCCATAATGGACCCACCGGGGGACATCATGGTGCTAACTACACCACTAAAAAATTATTTGATTCTGGATTTTATTGGCCGACTATTTATCGAGATGCCCATGACTTGGTCACATGGTGTGACGCTTGTCAACGTCAAGGCAAAATATCGCAAAAAGATGAAATGCCCCAAAATGCAATTCAAGTATGCGAGATCTTTGACGTATGGGGCATTGATTTCATAGGGCCATTCCCATCTTCTCGAGGGAATAAATACATTCTTGTGGCCGTTCACTACTTGTCCAAATGGGTTGAAGCAAAAGTGCTCCCCACTAACGATGCCTGAGTTGTCATAAAATTCTTGAAATCTCTCTTTTTCCCGATTTGGAACTCCTCGTGCTATTATTAGTGATCACGGTACTCATTTTTGAAATGACCAATTTGAAAAGGTCACGCTTAAGTATGGAGTTACTCACCATCTTTCTACCGCGTATTATCAACAAATGAGTGGACAAATAGAGGTTTCAAATCGTGGTTTGAAACGTATCTTGGAAAAGACCGTAGGCAAAAATCGTGCTTCATGGTCTGATAAGTTAGACGATGCTTTATGGGCCTTCCATACCGCTTTTAAAACACCCATCGGGTACACTCCTTATAAGCTAGTATACGAAAAGGCTTGTCATCTTCCTATCGAACTTGAACACAAGGCCTATTGGGCCTTGAAACATTGCAATTTTGACCTCAAGACCGCGGGTGATCACCTGGAAAGTTCAATTGAATGAATTAAATGAACTCCGGAATCAAGCCTACGAGAACTCTTTAATCTACAAAGAGAAAACAAAGAAGATTCATGACTTCAAGATTAAGAACCACATTTTCAACATTGGTGATCAAGTTCTTCTCTTCAATTCTCGATTAAAGATCTTCTCGAGTAAGCTCAAAACTTATTAGACCGGACCGTTCACCGTTGCTCAAGTTTTCCCTTATGGTACTGTCGAGTTATCTCAAATCGACGGGCCAAACTTTAAGGTGAATGGTCATAGACTCAAACACTATTTTGGAGGAGACATACCACCCATGGTTGTTCGAATCTCCAAACCTTCCCCATGGACAACTAAATTCGGGGACAAGTCAAGCTTAGTGACTCTTTAATAAACAAGCACTTCGTGGGTGGCAACCCATGCTTATCCTAATATAATAATAGTAGTAACGAATAAGTGTGACATGAGGAGGTTCGCCTCTTCCTTTATCGTGTTTTGTGGTTTGTATTGTATGTCCAGGATTGCCTCAGATTTTGAAGACTCTTGTGCTCGTGGTTTTGTCCCTCGTTCACTCGAGCTTCAACCCTTAGCATGATTATCGGAATCCAATATCCTAAATCTTATCGATTAACGTTTATCTTTGAACATACTGAATAAACGGCTTTAGATTTACGTAGAGACCCTTCTTAAAACTTTAAGGACAATGTTTAGTTCTAGTATGGGGGGTGGGGGGAATCTATCGATTTGATTATGCATGCAGTCGTTGTTTTTACGTAATCCTGTTTTTACCACCAAAATACCAAAAAAATGAAAAAAATTAAAAATTTTCAAAAATAAAATAAGTGTTTTGTCACAATGTTGACTTTCCTGCTGGGTAGAATAAGAATAAATTTTGACTCGATCGAGCGTGTTGAGCTCTTAGCTTTGTCCTTTAACCTTTATAAACTTGTCTAAGCTAGTTTATTTGACTAAGCATTTGCGGATCTTTTTATTAAAGATTTTAAATTTGCGAAGAACGAGAAATAATAGAGTTAATTATGAGTTAGATGCTAAACAAGGATTAGTTGGAAATCTTAAGAGCTCATAAGTGTAGTTTGTGGCTTTTTCTCCCATAAGCTTCTAACCGGACTAATAATACGTGCTCTTTTCGAAAATTAAACTTAAATCAACGATTTTTGAAGTATAGTCGATAACAATAATTTATTTAGTCTTAGTTCAAATTTATACTTAAATTTTCTAAAAAGAAATTTTTTCTATATCGTGGTAATATAAAGTGTAAAAAAATGAAAAATGAGGTAATAATAATAATAATAAAAATTGTGGGCTAATAAAAGTTTACTGCATCTTGCCAGCTCACAACCGATGTTGCAGTCTTCTAAATAAGGCACATAGTAATTATCCGAGACTGATAAAAGTTTGCTGCATCTTGCCGGCTCACAACCGATGTTGCAACCTTCAAAAAGTCGAGGATTTCCTTCGTTTAAAGGATGTATAATGTTGGGAATTATGTTTTCCTAACTTAGTACCGTTAGTAATAATAGTTAGTAGCGATAGTTATAATTAGTACTGACAGTACAAAGTGTTAAGTACTGATCAGTTAGTTAGTACCGTTAGTTGAAATTAGTTAGTACCGTTTAAGAGATATGTATGAGATATTCTAGGAAAAGATATGTATTATCTTTTATGCGTTTTGTAAGTCTGTTAGGGTTTATCCTTGGTTTATAAAAGGATCCCTCACGGCATAGTTAGGGATATCAGTTCAATATACATCTCATACAATCATATCTCATAGTTAGTAATCTGTAATCACTCAAAGCAGATTAATAGAAATCATTATTTAGTTTTTCATTGTTCTTCTTAGTACTTGTGTTAAGATTCCGCATTAGCACATAGTATTCATAGTCAGTGTTTCTATATAGTCAAACTGTATTTATACAAGTTGGCTATCACCCTTAGTAGGCTACAAAGATCTATTCAGTTAGGGACTCACAAGTGGTATCAGAGCCTGTGAGAAACTCTGAGTAAGAAGAACAAACAAAACCAGTTATACATCTCCATACTACAAAACTAAACATGTCTGGATCACAAGATGAAATTCCACCACCACCACCACCTCCACCATCATCATCACAAACACCAACACAACAAACTCCTCACACAGTTTCAACCATCAAACTTCCTATTCTCAAAAAGGGAGAATATGACATATGGGCCATGAAAATGGAACATTATTTAGCCCATACAGACTATCCTATCTGGGAGGTTATACAAAATGGAAATGGTCCTGTATCAATCACCACAGATACACAAGGACAAATCAAGGTTCTGCCTCCAAGAACTGCAGAAGAAATTGTAGCCAGAGAAAGAGAAAGAAAAGCAAGGACCACTTTGCTTATGGCTCTACCAGAAGATCATCTTGCTAAATTTCATAAGATGACTGATGCAAAAGAGATGTGGGATGCCATCAAATCCAGATTTGGTGGAAATGACGAATCAAAGAAGATGCAGAAGTATATCTTAAAGCAACAGTTTGAAGGATTCTCTGTATCAAACTCAGAAGGGCTTCATAAAGGCTATGACAGGTTCCAAAGTCTTCTGAGTCAATTAGAGATTCATGGAGCAGGTGTATCCACTGAGGATGCAAATCAGAAATTCCTTAGATCTCTACCTTCTGCCTGGTCTCAAGTTTCCTTAATTATGAGGACCAAACCAGGAGTGGACAGTCTCAGCTTTGATGATCTGTATAATAATCTTAGAGTCTTTGAATATGATGTTAAAGGCTCTACTGCATCATTCTCTAGCACGTAAACTGTGGCATTTGTTTCAGAGAACACTAGCAGTACTAATGATGTTAGTACCGCTTATGGTGTTTCTAATTCTACTGGTCAAAACTCACAATATGAACAAACTTCATCATACTCCTTACTTGCAAATCAATCCAGTTGCCCTCAATTGGATCATGAGGATTTGGAACAGCTTGATGAGCTTGATCTAGAAGAAATAGACTTGCAATGGCAAGTGGCCATGTTTCCATGAGAATGAAAAAGTTATCAAAAAAGGAAGGTAGAAAAGCTAAAAGGGATGCCAAGGAACCGGTTGGTTTTGATAAAACCAAAGTTGAGTGCTATAATTACCACAAGACAGGGCATTTATCTAGAGAGTGCAGAAACAAAGGAAATCAAGATAGTAGGAGGAGAGATGCTTGGAACTCTAGGAATAAGGATAAAGAGAATGGGAGAAGATCTGGTAAACAAGAGAACTCTAAAAGCTTTGGTGACTATTGATGGAAGAAGTGTGTTGATTGTACAGTGGTATGTGCTGTAATTATACATACCTTTTTTCCATTAAAAACGGACTTAAAAGCACCACAAAACAGACCGACATTGCACGTATATCGTTCCTGTTTGCATTTCGAGATTCTCCCCCCCGCCCCCTCCGCCCCAGCCCCCGCAAATAGATATCTCACAAAAGGACGAAAACAAAGCCTAAAGACGACAAAATTAAAGCACGGAATGGAAAAGTATGTGAAGACCAAAGCCAAATCCCGCCCCCAGCCAAATGTCAATCAAGTCAAAAAGTTAAAGAAAAGCTAAACAGTCATAGTCAAAACCACCGACAAAGTCCAAAATCAAGAACAAGATAGAAGTCCAAAATCAGAAGAAATCTAATGATGGGGACCAAAAATGACCGAGGACAAAAATGACAAATTCCACTAATGTATTAAAAGAAGAAAAGACTACAAGGGCTGTGATTTGACCAATTTACTAGAAATATACTAAATGGCTACCCTGCCATACCCTTTAAAGTTTATTAACCTCATAGGACTTCCTTGTATAGACTAATATAAGTTGTGGGGGCTAAACCTGCCAACCTCTCAAAGTTTAACTCCACAGGGACAGAAATTTGAAAACACTTACACCTTGGAAGGTCCAAAGTGGCCAAACCACCAAACTTTCCCACTGTCATCCCCAAACACCTTAAAATCTCGTTTTCCTGCCATAACTAAATCCCAAAAACCTGTCTCGGGTGCTTCTTTCCTTTTTTTACCCAGGCAACCACCTATAACAAAGAATCATCACCTTAACCCCACTCCACTAAAACCCCCATCACATGTTTCCTTGTCATGTTGGCAATCCGAAAGGTCAAATAGTAGGTTGCCAAAACCAAATCAAGGGCTCGTGAATTATTTGGGGACATGGAAACCAAGAAAGATTGAAGGCCAGGATTGAGCTTAGTTTTTCCCTCAACAAACAAACACAACAAGCACACAAAGAGAAGGCCTCAGCAGCTATAAAAGAAAGAAGACAAAGAAAAATGAGGGAGGATCTAGGAGTAGCTTTGGTTTTAATTTGAATATTTAGTTTTTATGCAAGTTAATTTCTGTCAATTTATTTTCTCAGTCGTGTAAACCTTTGCTTTTTAATAAAAATTCAAGTTTTATCAAAAATCTGTGTTTTTATGCTTTTAAAACTGTTGGATTATTGTGCTTGCTTTTCTGTGTTTATTTAGTGTTTATAATTGCTTAATGTGTCCTTTTTATGATCACTAGTTCTTATTTACCTCACACCTTATTGTGTTATAGTTCAAAAATACAAAAAAAAATGATGTTTAAGGGGTGTTTGGGTTAAGGGTCAAAACGGGTCAAACCAAGTTGAAAATGCTTTCTAGTTTTTGAGTTAGTTTTAGCTAGTTTAAATTAAGTTTATTGGTCAAAAATTTCAGGTTTTTAATGGTTAAATATCAAAACTTAAGTTTGTAGAACCATGGGTTGAATCTGTGGTAAATAGGTTTTTCAGTCCAACTTAGTTGACTCACTTTTGATTGTGTGCTGTTTTGATAGTTGTTTACGACTAAAGATGCAGCAGGAATAAAAGGCTTAAGTGTCAATCTTGGTGTCTTGGTTTGATCATTCTATCCTTTACTTTCTTTATATTGTTTTCGTTTCTTATTTATTGTTAGTATTGTGATTGTGTTGCAAGTAGTTAGATACATTAGTTGTTCATATTGTTGGTTGATCTTGCATATATTCGAATCTAGTGTTTTATAAGCAAAGCTTTTAAAACGTAAACCAACGGGGTATAAACCATTCACCCCTCCTTCTAGTTTCCACATTTTTGTTTATGCGTCCTCTGCTTCCCTTGTCTTTTGTTTGTTTAGTTCTTAGTGTGCTTTACGTGGTTCGCTCTTAGTGTGGGAATATGACTAACATCAATGGTGTTATCTATATTGTTGGGAATTATACATTCCTGACTTAGTACCGTTAGGTATATACTTAGTACCGATAGTTATAGTTAGTACTGACAGTACAAAGTGTTAAGTACTGCTCCAGATAGTAGTAACCTGGTTAGGTATAAAATAGTTAGTGCCGGTTTACAGATATGTATGAATATTGTAAGAAAGATATGTATTATCTTCTACGCATTTTGTAAGCCTGTGAGGGTTTATCCTGGGTCTATAAAAGGAACCCTACGACATTAGAGAGAGGACACACATTGACAACATACAGATCTTATCTCATACAATCATATCTCATAGTTAGTAATCTGTAATCATATTAGTAGATTAATAGAAATCAAAGTTTAGTATTTATTATTCTTTTTAATATTATTGTGTAGATTCCGCATATACAATAAGTATTCATAGTCAGTGTTTCTCTATAGTCAATCTGTATTTATACATTGGTTTATCACCATAGCAGACTGCAAAGATCTGTTTATTTGGGACCACAAGTGGCATCAGAGCTCGTGAGAAACTCTGAGTAAAAGCACAAAAACTAGTTAAACCTATCGTAACAAAGACAATCAAAATGCCGATCACAAGATTGGTATTCACCACCACACCACCACCACCTACAAACACCAACACAACAAACTCCTCACAATGTTTCAACCATCAAACTTCCTATTCTCAAGAAGGGAGAATACGACATATGGGCCATGAAAATGGAATATTATTTAACCCATACAGACTATCCTATCTGGGAAGTTATACAAACTGGAAATGGACCTGTATCAATCACCACAGATACGCAAGGTCAAATCAAGGTTCTGCCGGACTGCAGAAGAGATCTCAAGCCAGAGAAATAGAAAGAAAAGCTAGGACCACTTTGCTTATGGCTTTACCAGAAGATCATCTTGCTAAATTTCATAAAATGACTGATGCTAAAGAGATGTGGAATATTTTTGCTATTTTTGGACTGTTTTGGGTTTAATTGGGTTATTTTTAGGTATAAACGGATATGTGTATTTTACACTTATCACTCTGTATCAAACTCAGAAGGGCTTCATAAAGGCTATGACAGGTTCCAAAGTCTTCTGAGTCAATTAGAGATTCATGGAGTAGGTGTATCCATTGAGGATGCAAATCAGAAATTCCTTAGATCTCTACCTTCTGCCTGGTTTCAAGTTTCCTTAATTATGAGGACCAAACCAGGAGTAGACAGTCTCAGCTTTGATGATCTGTATAATAATCTGAGAGTCTTTGAGAATGATGTAAAAGGCTCTACTGCATCATCCTCTAGCACGCAAAATGTAGCATTTGTCTCTGAGAAAACCAGTAGTACTAATGATGTTAGTACCGCTTATAGTGTTTCTAATCCTTCTGGTCAAAACTCACAGTGTGAACAAACTGGATCATCATACTC
>BQNB010211487.1:0-10196 GCA_026074375.1 Tanacetum coccineum
AAAAATAAACCCGCACAAATAAAAAATAGAAACGGTATAAAATAGAAAAAAAAATTACAAAAATATTGACTTATTAAGATAAAAAATATAAAAAAAAACAAACTATTGACTTATTAAGATAAAAAAATACCCGCGACATGAGGCCCAACACATACCGTTTTTGGCAGCTTTGCTACAGTACCCGGCCCATTTGGCAATTTTTTTTTTTTTGTAGGCAATGTAAAAAAAACCGCTCGGCATAAAATAGAAAAAAAAACTACAAAAATATTGACTTATTAAGATAAAAAATATAAAAAAAAACAAACTATTAAACATGAGACCGAAAAAATAAACCCGCACAAATAAAAAATAGAAATAAATAAAAATAAAATTTTAACGCAAAAATTAACCCGCACTATTAAACATGAGACCGAAAAAATAAGTCCGCACAAAATACAATAAAAAAACGCCCTGCATTAACGCGCAAATTCTCATTTAAAGCCCATGTTCCCATAAAATTATATTAAAAAAAACCCGTATAGTCAAAAAAAGAAACCTTTAAACATAAGCCCAAAACATAAGCCCATATAAGAAAAAAAAACAAACTATTAAACATGAGACCGAAAAAATAAAACCGCACAAAATAAAAAAATAAAAATAATAATGCCTCGCGTAGAATAAAACGACGTAGTTTTGTTCCACACGCTACAGTGCTCGGCCCTTTGGGCTCCGAATTTGGGCCAACCCATTTGGGTTTTTTTTTTTTAGGCAATGTAAAAAAAACCGTTCGGCACAAAATAGAAAAAAAAAATTACAAAAATATTGGCTTATTAAGATAAAAAATATATAAAAAAACAAACTATTTACTTATTAAGATAAAAAATACCCGCGACATGAGGCCCAATACATAAGCCCATATATAAAAAACAAACTATTAAACATGAGACCGAAAAAATAAACCCGCACAAATAAAAAATAGAAAAGAATAAAAATAAAATTTTATCGCAAAAATTAACCCGCACTATTAAACATGAGACTGAAAAAATAAACTCATACATAATACAATAAAAAAAACGTCATGTTCCCATAAAATTATATTAAAAAAAAACCCGTATAGCCAAAAAAAGAAACCTTTAAACATGAGCCCCCCACATAAGTCCATATAAGAAGAAAAAAAACTATTAAACATGAGGCCGAAAAAATAAAACTACACAAAATAAAAAAAATAAAAAATAATAATGCCTCGCAGCTACGCGAAAAAAATTAACGACCCGCAGCAACGCGCGGGTTATCATGCTTGTATATACTATATTAGGGATGAAACGCTGCCGTTTTTTGCAGCTTTGCTACAGTACCCGGCCCATTGGGCTACCATTTTGGGCCGGCCCATTTGGCAATTTTTTTTTATTTTTTTTTAGGCAATGTAAAAAAAACCGCTCGACATAAAATAGAAAAAAAAACTACAAAAATATTGACTTATTCAAATAAAAAAATAATCGCGGCATGAAGCCCAACACATAAGCCCATATAAAAAAACAAACTATTAAACATGAGACCGAAAAAATAAACCCGCACAAATAAAAAATAAAAAAGAATAAAAATAAAATTTTAACGCTAAAATTAACCCGCACTATTAAACATGAGACCGAAAAAATAACCCGCACAAAATACAATAAAAAAACGCCTTGCATTAACGCGCGATTCTCATTTAAAGCCCATGTTCCCATAAAATTATATTAAAAAAAAACCACGTATAGCCAAAAAAAGAAACCTTTAAACATAAGCCCCACACATAAGCCCATATAAGAAAGAAAAAAAACTGTTAAACATGAGGCCGAAAAAATAAAACCGCACAAAATAAAAAAAATAAAAATAATAATGCCTCGCGTAGAATAAAACAACGTAGTTTTGTTCCACACGCTACAGTGCTCGGCCCTTTGGCCTCCGAATTTGGGCCAACCCATTTGGGTTTTTTTTTTTGTAGGTAATGTAAAAAAAACCGCTCGGCACAAAATAGAAAAAAAAATTACAAAAATATTGACTTATTACGATAAAAAAATATATAAAAAAACAAACTATTGACTTATTAAGATAAAAAAAATACCCGCGACATGAGGCCCAACACATAAGCCCATATATAAAAAAACAAACTATTAAACATGAGACCGAAAAAATAAACCCGCACAAATAAAAAATAGAAAAGAATAAAAATAAAATTTTAACGCAAAAATTAACCCGCACTATTAAAAATAATGCCTCGCAACTACGCGAAAAAAATTAACGACCCGCAGCAACGCGCGGGTAATCATGCTTGTTGACAACTATAAAAGACTTATGCCAAAATACAAAATTAGATATCGAGATACAAATAACGTAAATACTGTGTTGTTGATAGTACATACAACTCTAACTTAAAGAAATGGGCCAATCACAACAAGAATCAGCATACTTGTCACAATATCCTTTTCTAACACCGAACTTACATTTTTGTCTTTTGTAGTCAACTTTTTGGATTGTTTGTTCTTTTGTGGGCATTATTTAACCATTACATCTGGTAGCCTAACACGCTTGTTTGTGACACGGTGAAACTTACCCGCCACCTCCTCCTTCAACATTCTTCCTGCACACTCCCACCACCTCCCACCTCCGTACACCTTTTTAACTTTTTTATTCAACCTCGCCTAATACTTATACCAACCCGACATATCACTTTCAGATCCTTATTATTCCCCAAAAAACCCTAACTCAACCAAACAATTAAATACTCCCAATTGATTGGCTGTTTCCACAATTGATGGTCCCAAAAGGTATTTATTGTTTTCTATTCACTGTTTTATTACTCAAAGTGTATTAATATGTATAAAAAATTAAAAATACATGCATTTATTGATTTTAGGGTTTATGTTTAATATTTTTTTTTGTATTACATTCAGATCTGATGGACTTGCCTGGTGATGTAGTGTTTAGAATACACTACAATGATATGTGTATGTAAAAAAAAACCTCTATTACCCAATAACTTTAAAATAAACGATGCAATGAAAAACCGACCAAACGTAATCAAAAAAAAAAAACTCAACAAAAATAAACCTTTAAAATAAGACCCAACACATAATCATATAAAAAAACCAAACTATTAAACATGAGACCGAGAAAACAAATTCGCACAAGAAAAAAAAATTAACGCTACAAAGATTGAAAAAATAAACCCGCACAAAATACAAACAAAAAAAATAAAAATAAAAAATATATATATAGTGCCCTGCACCAACGCGCGAAAAATTAACGCCCCACAGCAACGTGCGGGTAATCCCGGCATTGTTTGTGCTCAAATCCGATGTTGTTTTTGACATCGGGCCATCTCCGTTTTTCTTTTGGGCTGATTTTGGCCTGGTCCAAAGAGTGTGATAACACTCATAATATCGATCCTCCACCGCCCCAGTTTCTCTACTTTTCCGACGAACCTTACGCCGGTCTTCACTTTTATCATTTTCGCTCGAATATGACGTTGTTAATTACAAGTCGGAAGAAAACAAAAGTATGTATATTAACAGATTAAATGGTTTGGTGTAGAGATTATGCAAATAAATCGGTTAAAACCGTTTCGTTTAATTAGAAAAACCGGTTTAAAAAAACCGGTTTTATTCTAATAACGGTTCCGGTTTATCGGTTTTTTTTTTGAAATCGGTTTTTTTTCGGTTATAAATGTTCGGAATGGTTTTTTTTTTTTTCCGTTTAATAAATTTTTCGGAATCGGTTTTATTTTTTTAAACGAACATGGAATAAATTTTGAAAGAAAACGAGTTATTTGTAGACAAATGTTGACAATGAAGCTATTAAAACCGACTAAGCGACTTTTAGAAACGATTACTTCTTATACATTGCACATCAAGCTATTTTATCAATAAAATGTAAATTTGGCCAATTTATATTGTATGAAGGTATCTTTACTCTACTATTTAGCATTAAAAATTTAATATCCTGAGATAATAACAATCTAAAAATGTAGTTGTTTAGATTTTAAAAGTTCTTTAAGCCATATTATAACAATTGTTTAGGTATTAATAGTATAGATTTATTTTTGAAACTAAAAGTTTTTAGAGAAATTATACATGCGAGAAATGCTACATCGATTGATATACTTAATCAAATTATAATTATAAACTCTTTCCGTAATACTTAAATGGTGTTTAGAATAATGTTAACAGTTTCGGTAGTAATTACTTAAAAAGAAAAAAAGTTTTTTAAAACAAAAGTTAATTAAAAGTTATTAACGATCGAAAGTGTCACCAAAACATTATATATATTGGTCGACTTATCAATTGAAAGTGAAATACTATACTGTATTGGTCTCAAGAAACTAATCAAAGATTTCACATATAAACTTGGAAAAGTAAATTTTATATAAACGATTTTTGGAAAATAACTTACGTAAAAAGGCCCCGTCTTGAGGCTTCGCTTTAGGCCTCCGTGAAGGTTAAGCCGCTCCTGGCACGAATGTGCCTATCGCAGAGTCATAAGTATCATGGAGCTTGTTGGCACGATCATAACTGCGCTATGGTTTGCCGTAACGAGGGTTTCTCAGGTGGGGAGTGCAAGGGCTTTCGCCGTCGTTGTTTCTGCTCAAGTCTTTGCCATTAGAACAAACTCGATCTATTTTTGCATCATTGGCTAGCTAGTTCCTGATTTATGTTTTCTGAATTAGTCTTTTGGTTGCAACAAGCTTTGAAATGTTATAGTTTAGGTCATGCAAATCGCATAAAAAGGTACCCATCTTAGGTCCAATGTCAATTAAAGGTACCCATCTTTTTTTTTCTCAATTTAAGGTATGCATCTTGTTTTTTGTTGCAATGTTAGGCAATTAATAAGTTTTCAAGTTAAATTTCTAACGATCGTTTATTTTATTATTGCATCGTTAGTCCTTTATATGATTTTGTTGAGATTTATTATTTTTTGATTAAAAAATTAATTTAGAAAAAAAAATTTAACCAAAAATTTTTTAAAAAAATTTTAATTTAGAAAAAAAATTTAATTTTAAAAAAAATTTTAACCAATCATTTAAAAAAAAACAATTTAGAAAAAAAATTAATTTCGAAAAAAAATTTAATTTTGAAAAAAAAGTTAATTTTGAAAAAAATTATAAATTTTTTAAAAAAAAATTAAAATTTTCTTAAAAAAAATTTTTTGGTTATAATTTTTAAATTTTTTTTTTCAAAATTAAATTTTTTTTTGAAATTAATTTTTTTTTTTAAAATTTGGTTAAATTTTTTTTCGAAATTAAATTTTTTAATCAAAAAATAATAAATCTCAACAAAATCATATTAAGGACTAACGATGCAATAATAAAATAAACGATCGTTAAAAATTTAACTTGAAAATTTGTTAATTGCCTAACATTGCAACCAAAAACAAGATGCAAACCTTAAATTGAGAAAAAAAAATATGGGTACCTTTAATTGACATTGGACCTAAGATGAGTACCTTTTTATGCGATTTGCCCTTATATTTAACAATTACTTAGATACCTAATTGTTCCGAACTACGTAATAATAATCTATAAAAGTTTTTCAGTGTTTATTATATAAAAAATGGATGATGATAATTTTCAGAAATCAATCTCTTTATCTAAACAATGTTATTATACTTTTGACTTAGGTCACACTTACATTTGTGTGTTGATGCAAAGATCCGTTAGGAAGGATAAGAGCTGCCCTTCTATCACTACTACAAAAAGTGCTTTCAAGACCTGTGTAGACTTCGTCAAGACCGGTTTTTCATGGGGTATCTAGGTGGGGGGCTCTCCATGTGAAATCATATCGAGACTGGTTAATAAACCGGTCTTGATTACAACATTTTTCCGATTATATACCCGGTCTTGATATCAATACTGAGACATGTTGTAGACTCCGTCGAGACCGCTTTTTCATGGGTCTATAAATGGGGGGCTCTCCATGTGAAATCATATCGAGGCCGGTTAATAGACCGGTCTTGGTTACAACAGTCCACCGGTTTCCGGCTATATACCCGGTCCTGATACCAATATTTTTTTTATTTAGAACGAAACCTCAATCTCACTTGAAACCCGACCCCCGAGTTATACCATCCATAACGGGCAGGCCCCGGGACCCGAACCACTAGAGAATACTGAGACCTGTTTAAAATTTTCCATTTCCAGCAACTTAAAAACAGAATATCTAGCAGTTTCCTGTTTCCCAGCAATATAGTAAGACACTTTCCAGTAGTATACAAACACCAACAACTTTTGATCCATAAATTACCAAATATCCAGAAATTTAACTAATAAATCATAAACGTCGATACATATATTCCAGAATTTAACTTAGATGATAACGAGTTCTAGCACTAAACGTGTGTACGTTCCAAAATGCCTTCTACAAAAAAGTAGTTCATACATATCATCTTAACTTAAATACCTGAACGTGCAAATGCCTCAAACAAAAGACAACGACATAATTAACAACCTCCTATTATTAATGTTGATCAAATCGGACATAACTGATGCCACTTTTCAATAGTGTCTTCAATCTGACTCGTGGAGAATGTACGATTGTCATGCCAAATGATCTACATTTAAAAAGGTATAGAAGATATTGTTGAGAGCTATAATAGAAAACAAAATTTCTAGAAGAGATAAAGAATATGTTGGCCGATTAGCAAATGTGTTTTGCTATAAACAGTTACAACGCAAAAAGGTAAAGAATCTTTTAAACAGTTAAAATAAGCTTAATATTGTGCAGTAAATGGGAGATGAAATAAACAAACTCCATAGATTGTTCAAAAGGAAAAGCAGATCGAGAATTCAGTTTAACAAATCTGCCTGATGTGCATACAGCCAGATGGTTCAAAGCCGTCAAGACAAATGGGATGCAGCTTATTCAAAAGAAGGATCTCTAGTTCTTCCTCCTGAATGCATTCTTCTCCAATATGGGTAATAAGAATAATAAGAAAATTAAAGGGTGTTGATAAATATAAGGCTGACTTAGAAGAACTGAATAAGAAGGATGTCTAACCTTCGTCATGGAAGTCTTGACCCTCATAATATGAAAGATGCAAAGGGCCTTTATGTCCAGACATTCTTAATTGGGTATTCGTCGGCAAACCATTATTACCAGCTAGTTGCCAACAAGAATCGTCTGTCTCAATGCCCATTTCAGAAACAGAAGCAGGCACTGCAATTCCATTATCCAACTCCCCGTTGTAAACACCAAAGTTGTCCATGTTGGGACTTGTACCGGTCTGTCCTGGGTGGGGTAATTAGGTGTAGCCGATAAGTGTGGCATGACAGCTCGGTATTAATGTCAAAGGCAGAAGATGCCCTCACGCTAGGGTACTTATCTTCAAGACTCATCCTACATATACATAACACCAAATTCGATCAATTCAATAACCTTAATCGCAACACACTTGAACAAATAAATCGCAATAAAATGTATACTCCTAAGGTTTGCAATTCCTAACAGTTGACTAACATATACTGGTCAAAGTTGGGCCTAAACGAGTTTCATGCTTGTTTTAATCGACATAGTATGAGGTTATAATTTTTTTAAGATTGAAATGGCTATCACATTACTGAAACAAGTTGTGTCCTATCCCGCCAACCGAATTGCCACCAATCATTCCATCCCAAATAAACAAATAAAAATTACAAAACCCAGTTTTCACATAACAATAATTATTCAGATTCTTTCAACATTTGTATCCTTTTGCAACAACATATAAAGTCAAAAACAGTCCTAAATATTATGGTGCTTGTTTAAGCTTATTTATGGGCCTTACCAAACTAACTATGAGGTTCTGATTTGTAAATGGTAAACAATTATATCGGTTCGATCCCAACGAGGGGCATAACCACATTGACCCTGCATCGGTCGTGGTCTGAATCGTATAAGTCAAACGAGTGTGCACGCGGCAAGGCTTAAATGTAACTTTCAAGTATACATCTTATCTAAGACTCTGCCATTGCTAACACTCTAAACATATAACTCCTTTTTTTATTTAAGCTGAATTGTTAGTGTCTCGTGTCCAAGACTCTAAAACAAAGTGACTGGTTTGTGTGACACATATAAATTTAATATTAATCAGAAATTGTTAGTGTTGGATTCTCTAGGACAACTGAGTATATAATTCACGCCAAACGACACAAAATCTACACAATAAAACTAATGTTTCACAGCTCAAAATTGTAAAAACTGTAACAACTTACTACTGATATACACTAGGAGTAAATAGAATCTAAAATTAATGAATAATATATATATATATATATATAGCCCTTAACTCATTAGTGTGCATAATTTATCTGAGTGATATAAAAAATACCGGTATTTTCCACGTCAATAGTTGTAACCTCTGCCCTTAACTCATTAGTGTGCATAATTTATCTGAGTGATATAAAAAATACCGGTATTTTCCACGTCAATAGTTGTAACCTCTTCATCTTCTTGTAGTGCCTGTGTTTGGTTTATAGAATTATTATACTCATTTTGATTTGAATACCCATAAGAAGAAGAAAGTGTTGGTTGAAGAATAGAGTGAGAACCTGTTCGGCGGATTCCTCCGTAGCTTTGGAGTTGTTGTAACCCTGCAACGGCAATAAAGACAGTTCGGATACAAACCATCATCATCCAATGAAGAGCTCCTAAGCTTAATATTCCAGTTAACTTCACCTCAGCTTTTATTTTCCCCTCCTGTAAGAGGATATATTATTGTTTAATCACACAGATATTCCTATTAATAACCAAAAATATTATCATGGTCTGTAACTTGCCTGATGGAAGTACCAGTAAAACCCATATTCATAATTGGCCACGGTACATATAAAAGACACTACTAGCCTTCTTGACCGTCGAACTTCAGCAAAACTAGTTCTCCGGTCCTGACGCTTCCACAAAATTCTATGATCCTCTTCATGCAAGCAAATACCTTCTTCGACACCCTTGGTCAAAATATTTTGTGTAACCCAAATAGTCAAAATATTTTATGTAACCCAAACAGTCACATCCCTGAACATGAACATAACACATGTTGTTAAGAAATGTATCTGTTTGACTTATGTGGTTACATTGGATATATAATGCGACCGAAAGGCTTACCTTTTTAAGAGAATGAGCATTTTTACAAAGTCCATCTTCCCCTAGCAACAAATGCATACTTCATGTAATGAGGGTCATTGGGGTCACCATAAGGAACCACCATTTCTACAAAGCTTAATCTATGGGCTATAGGCCTTCGACCTCGATTGCCATCAACATATGCAACAGAATATATGACCAAACCCTCCCTAGGAGTGAAGCCAATACAGAAATTCCAATGAAACATTAACAAAATAAAATTCAATCCTACCAGTCGTGTAAACCTAACTAAACTTGTAGTTAAAAAAGAGGACAGTAATAACAAGATATTGAAATTTTCAAGATATCGATTAAACTTTAAACTTTATTAAAACAAGATATCAAAAATTAAACTTTATTAAAACAAGATTCCTTCAACTGGACAAGCATAACCATTAAACTTTATTAAGACTTTATTAAACTTTAACGAGATTCCTTCAACCAGACAAGCATAACCATTAAACTTTATTAAAACAAGATATCGAGACTACCTTGTGGGAAGCATCAATTATATCAGAAGACATGTTCCAAGCTCATATAGATTCGGGTTTACATGAAACCTAATTCCTAATTCCTGAAACCCAAACAAGAAATTAACCCATAAACACCTCAAATTGATGATTAAATTAAATATATAACATATTAAAGTACCTCATTTATGGATATATGGCATAAAATCAAGAGTGATGGTTATGAATCACCACGGTCTGTGGTGGGTGACTCGTGAGGATGTGACCGACGAATTTTGATGGTGATTAGCGATGATCGATATCGAAAACGGTTAAAAGAATTTGGTTTTGTTCAATACCAAAAGAGAGAATGTAAGATGAGATTGAGAGGATGAAAACATAAGGCAGGATAAATGAAATGTTAAGAGGGAAATTTCATTTTATTTTGAGATTATAAAATAAAATATAACTTATACTTTTTAACCGGTCTCATTTAAGTTGAATAGAGACAGGTTTTTATGAAATAACTGGTCTTTATTAAGAAATATATCCAAACCAGTTTTCTACTTTTTAACCGGTCTCATTTAAGTTTTCCTAGACCGGTCATCCAAAACCTAACCGGTCCATTATATATTTT
>BQNB010211490.1:0-10195 GCA_026074375.1 Tanacetum coccineum
CCCAGAATTGATGCATTTACACTTCTGGAACATTTGCAGTGAAGAGAAATGCAGGGTAGCATGGAGTGAGAGCAAGAGCATCTAAAACGACTTGAAATGTGGGTTCTCTTTGGATCTTTCCAGGATTGAGTCTTTCGTTGCATTTTCCAATCTCAAGTCTTTTCTCCTTGGGAACAAGTTCAAGATCAAGTTTGGCTTGTTGAGCAGTGACAGAAGACATGATTCTGCTAAGATTTGTCACATACAATTCATATACAAGCAAATATATATATCACTGAAAGACAATCTAGATCATGACGAATGATTATTGATGCAAGACTGATTTACACTAGGAATTATGCACATAGATACTAGGCAAAACATTGACACGCATAAGACCAGGAGAAACACATAATCATACAACACACTAACTATAGGCAATCAATTGAAACCAAGGCAATCACTAAAGATTTCTAAGAAAAAACTAGACCTAAATTAATCACTAAGTGATAAGTTAAAGTTTAATTATGCTTAGATTAGGTTACGAAGTTCGCCTTTGTAAATGTATATAGTTCACCTGTGTAAATCCAAGTGTATAATTCGCCTATGTAAAGATGTATAGTTCGCCTATGTTAACATAAGTGTATAGTTCGCCTATATAAATATGTATAGTTCGCCTGTGTAACACTTACACCAACATTTTACACATTTTCAAGCATCACTATCCATCTAAACATGATCACATAGCATCTAGGAAAGATTTTAACACATTTTCCTCATGAATTAACCACAAAAATCATGCCTTTTGACTCATTCGACTCACATAAACACGAAAACCCAAGATATTCAAGATTTTAACATATAAGCATGTTTAAGAACACTCAAATGCACACAAACAATCATTATAGCAGTTCTAATCTCAAACCCATGAACTTTTACAAGTTCTTGACCATTTAGCATCTAGTTTGACACCAATAATCAATCAAAACCTGTGAGTACATTATCCTCATTAAGAACTATTATGTACATTATCTAGACCCCTATAGGACCAAAACCCTTCAATCAATTTAACATTTCATCCACTTTTTAGGGTGATGAAAGTTAGGTTAAAAGAGTATAATTTCAAGATTAGGTCTGATATATGGATGTTTTAACATTAAAACAAGTTTACCTTTAGATTAAAACGAAGATTGAACAATTTCTTGAAGGTTTTAAGGATTCAACAATAGAGGATTAAGGTTTAATGTGTTCGTGTGTGTAAGAGACGAAAAGGGGGTGTTTTTGTTTTAAAACTTTTAGGTTTTGGCAAAAATAACCCTTGAGGTTTAGTGATACTTCTATTTTCCTAATGAATTTAACCTAAGGCAAAAAGTAGTTTCACTAATGGCAAAACTAGTCCATAAGGGTTAATGATCAAGAAAAAGTCTCACATTTTGCAATAATACCCTTAAAGAATTAAACACATAACAAATAAAGCCCGATTGAGTTAAAATTAATTAACTCCCCTTTAATTATTCACCCTTTATTGTTTAAAACTGTTTCCTTTTATCACAAATTGACCTTTTTAATGAAGATATTTGACATTTTCTCCCCCTCAAATAATGACTCGTTTTCTATTTAAAGAGTAGTAGTCGTTGTTTGAGTGGCCAAATGTATTTGAAAATGATTTTTTCTGATGAATTTCTTAAGATGGTGATATTATTTTTGAAAATCAACACCCAAGCATGAGTTGTGATGCAAAGTAATCACAAGCCTTATAGGATATAGCAAGCACGAGTTGTGATGCAAAGTAATCAAAAGCCTTTGCATGGTCATAAAGTAAACCATGTCCGAGAATAAATTCCCGTTGAGAGGTTAAGTTTTCTTGTTGAAATACTTTCCTTTAAGATGATGATCGGGTTGCTATATGAAATAATAGCAAGCCATGTTTGGCATGTTTTAAAAGCTTTTGAACTTCTGCTCAAACTTCATTTACAGCCTCGTATCATTATTAAATGACATTTCTAAGGCAGTAAATACTATCGATTTTCAGAAGACATGCCAAAGATACATTTTTTTATATTTTTTTGATTATTTTAAAAAAAATTGTTTTTGAAAATTTTATATTAAACGAAAATATTTTGTGTTTTTTTTTCTTATGTACATATGATACAGGATATGAGTTACCACCATCACTCGTCCGTTTCCTCTGCCAGACGTTTTAACGTTTCTGGAGGCATGCTTCCCATACCAATCTTTTCGATCAAGAATATCTCGTGGCAAAGGTTTGGTAATGATGTCAGCCAGATGGTATTCAGTCCTGACAAAGTATAGCTCTACAATTCCATTCTCTACTTGCTCCTTTATAAAATCATAGCGATCATCGATGTGCTTGGCTTGTGAGTATTGAACATTGTTGCATCATAAAGCAATCGCACTCTTGTTGTCGTAGTACAGAGGAATCTTATTGAACTGAAAGCCATAATCTGTTAGCTGTGAACGCATCCATAGTATTTGAGCACAACACCCAGATAAGGCAATATATTCAGCCTCTATACTCGAGATGACAGTGCACTTTTGATACTTAGACGACCAACTAACAAGTTTGTCACCTAAGAACTGAGCACTTCCTGATGTACTGCGTCTAGTGTCTTGACACCCCGCGTGATCTGCATCTGCATATGCTGTCAGAGACATAACGCTATCCTTCAAGTACCAGAGACCCATCTTAATGGTTCCCTTTAGGTATTAAAAGATCCGTTTAACTGCATTTAAGTGCTTTTTGGTAGGCTTTGCCTGATACCGGGCACATAAGCAGACTGCATTAAATAGGTTCTGGTCTACTGGGATGTCAGAATACTATGAGGGATCAATCATGTCACAGTGAAAGTGTGCATCAACTGTTTCCCCTGTAGATCTTCTCCATTTATTCTTTTTCTCCATAGCGTGTGTCTACAGAATCACTAGATAGCATACCATATTTTTTAACAATTTTAGAAGGATATTTAGTTGGTTTATAAAGATTCCTCTGGGACTTTGAGAAATTTGTAATCCTAAAAAGAATGAATCTAGCCCCATCATTTACTTCTGAAACTTAGTTGGTCATTGATTAGTAACTATTACACTATGGCTCAGTATTAGTAGATGAATATATATATCGTCAATATAATTGTCCAGTAATAAGTCTTCCCAGTTTGCTGTTTGTGAAGAGTGTTAGATCAACTACACCTTTGGAGATTGTTTTGTGAGTGATAAGGAAGCTTGACAACATGTCGTACCATGCACATGGTGCTTGTTTGAGACCGTAAAGGGCCTTTTTAAGCTTGTACACATGCGATGGGTTGTCGGATAATAAATCCTTATTGTTGAGATAAACGTAGATTTCTTTGAGCTCCGCTATTTAAGAAATCCGTTTTGACGTCCATTTGGTAGATCGTCATATTTTTATGAGCAACATTTGCTACGAAGATACGGATGGCCTCTATTCTAGCAACCGGTGTAAATGATTCCTTAAAATCGATTCCCTCTTCTTGCCTGAATCCTTGAGCAACTAGTCTAGCCTTATTTTTTAGTACCCCGCCAAATTCATCTGTCTTAACCTTATAAATCCATTTTAGTTTAATCAATAACACTTTATCTGGACATGGCACCAATTCCCAAACTTCAAGTCTTTCAAATTCATGAATTTCTTCTTGCATTGCATCGATCCATGATGGTTTGATCATTGCTTATTTGAAGTTCTTTGGTTCTACCGAAGTTAGGAAGGCATCAAAGTAACACTATATGGCGTCAGTTTAGAGTTGCTTTCTCGTAGAGACAGAGCAAGAAGGATCTCCGATTACGTTTGCTATAAGATGATCCTTAGTCCATTTACCAAGGTGTTCAAATGGAGTGTGGATTTGTCTCACATTCGATGATGATCCTTGAGAAGTTGATTCTTCATGAAGAGATTCATGAAGTGGATCATCACAAAAAGTTGGTGTTTTTAGGGATTCTTCAAAACCTTGAGAAATGTTTGGAGAATGTTATTGTTCTTGTGTTGATGGAATACTTGATGATGGATCATCCTGGTCAATGGAAGTTAACATAGGAGAATCGGCTAAAACCACAGCTCTCGGAGCTGCAACTTCTTGAACTGGAGAAACAACATTAGATGGAGGAGTCAGTATTCATCGAAATAGGTTGATGAAACAATGATAACAATCATCCTTGGTGGTGGAATTACAAGGTTTTTGTGGGAATAAGGTTTTGGAAAGAGTCCTGAATGGATGTTGCAGGAGTCATGATTGAAGCCCGGGATCCGGAACCGAGTGTTCAGAAGCCATAGACTGTAGCACAATCGTAATGTACATTGAATTGTTTTTTATTAATTTTCCGGGTTCTTTTGTTTGTAGACTTCTGAACGCTTTCTTTGCAGCGACATAACCAAAAAATACCAATGTCAGCTTTTGCATCTAATTTACCCAGGTCGTCATTGTCATTGGTAGGATAACAGAGTGCACCAAAGACATGAAAGAATGATAAATCTGGTTTCTTATCTTGCATAAGCTCATATGGAGTTTTGTTGTATCGAAGGCGGATTAATGAACGGTTTTGGGTGTAACAGGCTGTATTGATTGCTTCAGCCCATAAAAATAACGGAGCTTTAGAAAATATTAACATTGTACGAGAAGCTTCTACAAGAGTTCGGTTTCACCTTTTTGACAACGCCGTTCTGCTAAGGAGTGCGAGCAACAGATGTTTGATGCGAGATGCCAACATTTTCATAAAATTCACGAAGTGTCTGATTGACAAATTCGGTTCCATTATCTGTTCAAACATTACGGACGGTGGCATTCAAACGAACTTGAATATTTTTGATGCATTTGATGATGGCCTCAGGAGCTTCATCTTTTGTTCCTAAGAAAATCTGAACCCAATAAATTTGTTTACTTGTCGACACAATCACTAAGATATACTTTTTTCCGTTAATACTCGCTACACGCATCAGGCCACACAAATCCATATGCAAAAGATATAGTTTCTCTTGGTTAGTGTCTTCAGCTTTGGGTTGATGGGGAGGAATTTCATTGCTTTTTCCTAATGCACCATGCTGAACACAGATGATCTTTCTGAAATTTAAGTCTTGGAATGCCTCGTGCAAGCCTACCTTTAGCTAGCTTGTTAAGAGTACCGAAGTTGAGAAGTGATAACCGACGGTGCCATAACCAGCTCTTAGTCTTTGACGCTTTGGATAGAATATAGATCGGAGATGTTTTAAGCATGTCATCAAGAGAAATTATGTACAAATTTATGTCTCGGGATCCAGAAAGTAAATCAACACCTTCTAAATTACGAATAAAGCAAGTTTTTTTCTGAAATGCAACTTCAAGATCCGCGTCATAAAATTGACCAACAGAAGAAATACACAAGTTATGTCAGCCTGATGTGTATACTCTTGAGATAGTAACGTTTCCCAGTTGATAGTCACTATACCCCATAATCCTTGCAATATGGTTGTTCCCGAATCTAACTGTACCCATTAATTTACTAACAAAGTTCATGAGCTGAGAGCGGTTCCCTGTTATATGTTTTATCGAACATCCAGAGTCCAGTACCAGAGAAACATGGGCCAAACGTTCATGACAAGAAAAGAAGACGATGGAATATCTGTAGCATTGGATCCTCATGTATGATTAGGTTTCGAGTGGTTAGCATTCTTAGAGTCTACAATCTTAGCCTTTTTACTCGAGCCTACATTTTTAACATTTTTGGGTTTCCTGCTATAGACTTTAAGCTCTATTTTTTGTGTTTTAACTGAGTGGGAAGTGGTTTTCTTATGAGGCACTACGTTAGTTGAAGTAATCCTAGTTAAAGGGTACGAGTTGCCAACTATAGTGAAAGTTCTAACTGTGTTTTCCACTTAGTCCTACTTAGTGATATACATGACCGTCGGTTTTCCTAAGATTTTGTTTTTTATGTTTCTTAGCAGATTTAGCACGGCTATTCACATTTTCCACAAAATCAAGAAGACACAAATCATGAACACCATCAAACATAGATTTCTTATAAGTATCACATATAAGTTTAGAATTTGCTTTTAACAGTGAATGTTTAACATCAACATCACGAATAGGTTCTACAACACGATTCTTTTTATTAACTTTCCTAGGTTAGGCTTCTACTTTATTCTTCATGTTCCTACTTGGTGTTCGCGAGATCCTATCATTCTTTTATTGCCTGTAGGCTTTGATCCGCAATTACTAGTAGAACACTTCAATCTTGTAGGAGACAAAACAGGTGTGTTAGAATCTAATGTTGTAGATGACTCTACCTATTTAATGTTGCTTGAGGATGTGAGGGGTTCAACAAACCTAATTTTCTTGACATTGTTTTTGGGTGTGACAGCAACCTTCTTCGCGTTAAGTTTAATCGCATTATGGCATGTATCTCGAACATATACAAGTAACTCCTGAATTCGTTAGGCATGCTTATAGGCAAAGTCTAACGTATTATCTAAAGGCTGTTTTGCTTTAGCTTGTTCGACTATTCCCTGAAGAATATCAGCTTGTTCCTTGGTTGTATTAAGGTATTCTATGTGTTGCTTCCCTATTTTGAAAATTACTTAGGAGCTAACTAAAGGTTATAAATCTAGCTTGAATATTCCTGGAACAATAGTGTTGGCAGATGGTATTTGTGCAACAATATCAACAATCTCTCTTCCTTTTATTTTTCGTAAATCATTTTTCAATCACGTTCTCACAAAAATCTTATCTTGAATTTGAGGTTTTAAATCCTCATTTTTCCGCAAATTTTTAAGTTCTGTTTTATTAATTAAAGAGTCACTTTGTTCTTTAGTACATGAACTCGTTGCATTTTTGATTGGTACAACTATTCTTTCAAAAAACCTGTTTCACATGATTAATTTCTTTACAAAGACGCTCATTTTCTAAAGCAATTTTGCCACACTATTTTCCAGTTCCACATTTTTGGTCTCTATTTTCACAATTAATTATAAATTGAAATTTCTCTTCTTGGACTTTTCTCTCATTTGGTTTTAAAATTTTCCTTTCAAACTTACAAAATGGTACTGTTTTTGTCTTGTAGGCTGGGCTTTAAATCATTATTTTCAAAAAAATTCTAGGAATTTGAGAGCATTTTGATTATCACAAGATTCATGTTTTTGAAAAATTTCTTGATTAAGTTGTATTGACAATTCAAAAGGGAAAATATATGTTTTTCAAAGTTGTGAGTGGAGACTACTTTTCAATAGATCATTATGTGCATTTTGTGATTTCAAAAGCTCAGAATCAAGATTGAAACACTTATCACAAGATTAATTTCTCTTTCTTTCCATATTCACAAATTCACCATTCAACAACATAGAATTCATCATAGTAAGAAGAACATCTTGAGACATGATTTGTTATAAGAGTCGATCATTTTACAAAAGTAATTCTTTCTTAGCAATTTCCAAACATTGCTTGTCAACTGAAGACTGTTGAACAGCAGCGTCCATTTGGTTAAAAACTGTTTGAACTTCCATTATTTCATTTAGAAGATCTTTATCAAACACATTGAAGATGTCTTTTAAAGATTTTAGAAATGGAATAATTTCATTGTTAAAAACAGCTTTGTAGGATCCCGATAAACTAGAGAGAGAGAATCGAAAAGAGAGAGAGATGAGAGAGAGTTGAGAGAGAAAAGATTTTAGAAAAAAAGATATTTTGATTAATGAAAAACTAGATATTTTCTAAAAAGAAAATATCTATATATATTTAGATATTTTTAGAAAATATCTAAATATATATATACCCCTACACATTTAATGTGACGCGCGGGATATTTAACTAGGACCCGGGCTCGGGTTTTGTTTGGGATTAAACCCGAAACATATACAATATTAGATTAACTATTGAGCCCGATTCCCGATTTTATCTTTTATTACAACGTTAACTAATTAAAGACCGAAGCTCCATCGTAGAGTGACCGAGCTTCCTTGTTCGACTCAATAAATTGAGGCTAACAATCTCCCCCGAAGTGAGGTCTTGAACACAGGAACGAGCTTCCTTTATTGACTCAATAAAATTGAGGCTAACAATCTCCCCCGAAGTGAGTTCATTGATGACACTCCTTCATGAGATCAGTGAGATTGCTTTTGTCGTTTAAGCTCGAGTGTTCTTGGTTCTTTGTGGTCATCGTTGTTAATCTTGTTCCTTCTTGCTTTGCGATCTTGGAACTTTGGATCTTTGTCATTGTCTTTATCGTCTTTGCCATCTTGCGATCTTTTGGTTTTTTGACCAACATGCTCATACTTTTGCATTATCTTGAAAGCTTCAAATCAGAGTTAGCGGAAGTCTTTGTCTTTCAATCTTGAGCTTTCTAGATAGTATGTCTTTGTAGATTGAGCATTTGAATGGGATTGAGGTTGCCGTCACCACTGTTTGACCTGCAGGTTTACGTTAGTGATAAACGAGAAAATTGATTTGAAAATCAATCGACGTGTCATCACATCGTTAATGAAGTTTTTGTAAACATTCGAGAGTGTCATGTTTTTATCAAAAATAAATTCTCACGTTCAATTCATTTACTGGACCAATGATATCCAGTTGTCATAAGTTTGATTCAGATGGAATCTCGCAGTCACGCTACAGCAGTGCTGTTTGATGATGAAACTGGAAGGTTTCCATTCGTCCTTTTGAATACATAAAGGAGTATCACTCGGATGTTCTGGCAAATATCACAATGATATTGCGTAGGACTCTTGATAACAGCTTGTGAACCTGATGATGTTCAACAAGTGTTTGAAATGGAATGTGTCCTAACGAGATTTTGATTGATCTCTTGGCTCTAGACTCGATTAGTGCATTTTGGTTTTAGTACTCAGAGGCTGGAGCATATTGCCACCTATTCAATATCAACAATCTCGGAGTGAGATGTCAATAGATAACGTGTGTATCTCCGTGACAAATGAGACAAGTTTCTGTTAAGAGAAACCCGAATGGCTGGGAAGGGTTGTGCAAAGGCATCACTGGGTCCTATTGATGCCATTTTCAATAACAGCAATATCTTTGTTGATTCTGAGAGATTTTTTGTATGACCCGGTTTCTGCCTTAAGTTGTGTGGAGGGCTTCTTTGTTTAGACCCTTTATCCATACATTTCTTTTTAATTCTTCAACGCCTTCAATGCTTACCAGGACGTCATTACTAACACCTTGTTGTGATTGTTCCAGTGTTAACTCAATCTTAGTCGGCATTATTCCCATTTACATTCATCTCCAATCATAAGCTAAGGTCTGCTATTCTAACTTTGGATTATCCTTGGTTTAGATCCTCGGTTTGGTTGGATCATAGGATTGTTTCTTAACATTAACCACTTTATGACTTCAGAATCGTCGTGAAATTAAGATGTTGTTGGGTATAAGATCGAAACCATAAACCTTTCTTTTCTGTTTAGCTCCTTGAGTCCGAATAGATCATATTTTAATTACATTTTCTCCCCTTATTTTAAATAATAAACACTTAGTTTTTGAAATACCTTGTGATTAAAATATGTCTTGAAAATTATGTGGGAGAAAATATTATCAGCATGAATGGTTTGGAACATTTTGATAATGTTTTGAATACATAAGAGTTGTCGTTGTTGATGTATCCAAAAATATTAAAACTTTGTTTTTCGAAAGACTCCCCCTCAAAAATAGGACTAATTGAAAAATTATTGTCTTTTTGAAAACATTATGAGGGATGGAGTGTTGAACACACAATTTTAAAAGAATATGAATTGTCATCGAGAAATTCTTAAAAATTGTGTTCAACTTTTTGAAAAACCAAATGTTAGAGGACTTCTCTTCTAACGCTAAGGGTAAGCGCACTGATACATACACTATCCTTTTTCTTGAGCTAAAAAACATTAAATGTCTTGTAAGAACAGCTCAAGACTGAGAAACGTTAATTTTCTCGTTGTGAGGATAAGTTATAAACCTTCCTTTATTTGAAGTCCGGGTTATGTACTGATATTTGCACATAAGCCATTTAGAAAATTAGAAATGACATGTTTTGAAACTATTTGAAAAAACTCTCGCTCGAACTTCATTTACACACCCATGTCAATGTTAATCGACATTTCTAAGCAAGTAAATGTTATCGATTCCAAGAGATTATTTTTTGAAATTTTTTGATTTTCTTTTTTTTTGAAGTTTTATATTTTTGTATTTTGCTTTTCTCAAAAATATGTACATGGTGATGTTTGATGATGATA
>BQNB010211493.1:0-10195 GCA_026074375.1 Tanacetum coccineum
GCCCACTTTATATCAAAACGAACCTTAGAACATTATTTACCATATTCAAATGCCTAATTTAGATTTCAAAAATTTCTCGACACGCTATGGTCAAGTCAAACTTGGTCAACCGAAAGTCATACCAAATCACATTTTTATCAAAATCTAACCATTCCAACATGTTTAACTAGCCTAAAAACATGTACCAAAACTATCAAACACATGTTCATACTCAAAACACTTTCAAATTAATTATGCACTTGAATCATCTAGTAATAATCATATACATGTAATAACATCTAATTAACTATACTAGAAATATAATTAGAAGACTCACAAAGCTAGAATAAAGTTTGATTTTTGTTTCCTCCATCCTTTTGAAATAGGACGAACAAGTAAACCAAGCAAACCAAACCTTTTTCAAACAACTAACACCAAAATAACACTAATCTAACACCCTTGAACACTCCTTTATACACCAAATCGCTAGAACTTGACCCAAAATCCAACTTTTTGAAAACTTAGTGCATGTGAGGTTTCTTTAATGGGAAATGTAAAGGATTAAACAAGGATTAAAATAGTGTATTTGGATTTAATTGCATGTCAAAAAGAAAGTGGTGGTGGTGGTGTTTGTTGATGGCCGGTCGTAGAGAGCTAGGAAGGAGGAGGAAGAAGTTAATTTTTCATAAAGGTGTATTATGTATGTATGGTGTGCTTTATATAAAAATAAACTTTGACCATTTGACAACATTAGACCCTCCATCCTTAATCTCTTTTAAAGTTAGTACAAAGTGTTATTTCTTTTACTTAAAATCGGCCAAATGCTCGGGTCACGCTACTTTTATAAATATTTTAAATCCGTCCCACTAAATATAATTTAAAACCTTTATTAAAACGTTAAACTTCGCAAAACACAACCTTTAAACACGATTTTTACAAAAACTTGGGGAAACATCGAAAAATACAAAAATAACATATTTACTCTCTCGGAGCAGTAAAATAAATTTTCTAACTTTCTTAAATGCTAAAAACAAATAGAAATTAAATCACGGAATGAAATCCACCTTATAATTATATATTTTCATCAAACCATATATAGCAAAAACGATTATAACTAGTTACGTATAAAATATAAGCGTCGTAGCTCGGGATAAACGTTAACCTAAAACTCGGGTTGTTACAATCGCTCCAGGGACTAACTCAATCCGAAACTCAATTTCCCGACTAGGTGGCAATCCAGATAGGTCATCCGGAAATACCTCGAGAAAATCTATCACTACCACTATCTTTTCTTGTTTCTTCTCTTTAGCCTTAGCACTCATCAACTGTCGCACCTTTTCTTTCGGTTTCTCTCCTAATACTCTAAGCACCTTTCCATCTAGTAGTGGTATCCTCACTACTTTCCCATGATAAATTATCTCAGCCTTATGGTCAGACAACCAATCCATTCCTATGATTACATCAAAACTCCCACTTCTAAAAGGTATCAAGTTTATATCAAACACATGACCTTCTATTTCTAGTTTACACCCGCTAATAACTTTATCAATCTCTACTAGCTGCCCGCTAGCTATCTTAATCTCATAACTAAAACCTAAATCGTTGGGCTCTATGCCTAACAAAGGTATAAAAATAGTGGAAACAAAGCTATAGTCGGCACCAGAGTCAAATATGGTAGTGGCATAGTGATCGTTTAGAGTAAACGTACCCGTCATGATGTTCGGGTCTTGGCGAGCCTCCTTTGCTCCTAACATGAATGCCTTACCTCTTGCCTGATTCCCTTGGTTCCCACAACCCTGACCCCCATTAACAGCCACGACTTGGTTCTAATGGTTTACCCCTGGCCTCTAGGCCTGATTCAACCTCGGACAAGCTGACTTGATATGATCGGTACTACCACACTCGTAACAGGCCCTAGCTACTGGGTTTCTAGCATTGATGGGGTTTACATTCCTAAGCGCCACTCTACAATCATTCGTAAAATGTCCTGGGCGGTTACAGTTGAAACAAGTGCGACAGGGTGCTCCAGGTGGATGGTGAGTGTTACAGATGCTACACTTGGGTACCATACCCGTGTTCTCTCTCCCTACATGGTTGGTGGTTGTGGCAAAGGCATTTCCAGTCCTAGTCCTTTTGTTGTCATCTCTCACATTCCTATCCTTGCTAGGTTCCCCTATATTTCCTCTCTTCTTAGGGTTCTTTTTGATTGATCCATTCCTAAGGGCTTCATCAGTCAATGTGACAGCTATCTGCACGGCCTTTTGGATGGTCTTTGGCTCCGTTGCTGCCACCATTCCTCGAATTTGTAGAGCAATGCCATACACATACCTTTCAATCCTATTATCTTCCGGGGTTACTAAGTGAGGAACTAACCTAGCCAACTCATGAAACCTATCAGTATACACAGCATGGCCAGCCCCGACCATGATGTGATTCCACAACTCAGTTTCTAACTTTTGCATCTCATTACTCGGGCAAAATTCCTCTCTAGTCAAAGCCTTAAAGTCTTCCTAAGACATACCTACGACGGCCTCTCGACCTCGTGTGTGGATTTGAGAGTTCCACCACGTGAGAGCCTTACCAACAAATGAACCAGTAGTGTACTTTACCTTCAGACTATCCCTACATCCACTCATATCCTGAACTGACTCCATCTTCTCTAAATAATGGGTATTAACTATAGCTCCTCCTTTACCATCATACTTCTTAGGGTTACAAGCTAAGAACTCCTTATAGGTACAACCCCTACTAACATCACCCCGGATGTTATCATTGACGGCGTTGCCGTTTTGATTCCTACCATTTCCTTGACCTTTACCTTGGTCGCCTACTTGGGCTACAATAGCAGGGAGTAAATTCTGCAACTGCTATGCAATGATGGTAGAGAATTCGAGGACTCCGTTAACACCATCATTCACCTTACTACCCTGACCACCTACTTGGTCACCTTGACCATCAATCCTACCATCACCCTGATCACCAGAATAACCTCTAGTCCTAACACCACCTCTACCAGCTTGTCCACCCGTTCCCTCTCCTCCTGATGCGGCAGCAGGTCGGCCAGCACTTCGAGTCGTCATCATTGGTGGCATTATCTACACGAGAGAGAACATGGGTAACGTTAGGTAGGCAGGACGGTCAACACATATAGGGTAACTTAATATACTATACTACGCCTACTACGGTCCTATGATGTCAACACACCGATTTGTGCGAACGATCATACTAAGTATGTGTGAGTCGTGATACGTTTAATTACATTGGCCACCGTATTTATACCTGTATCTTTTCCCAGTTGTGCTTAGTATTAGGCTCACACATTTCAAATGAATGGCTTGACTAATGATATACCCTATATCCACATAAGCGCGTATAAGCGGAACACTGCACACATAGATCCTATAATGCAACTATATGAAGGTTCCTGGGTTATAGTCTAGGCCAAACCACCTAGTTCTCTATAACCTTGGCTCTGATTACCATTCTGTCATACCCCGTCAGCGGCGAAAATACAGGAATGTAACATAATGATCAATCATAACACAAGATACATAATAGAGAAAACTACAATGCATTAATGAAAGTGTCATGATGACCATTAACCTCAAAACAACCTTGAGTGATGTCCCATCCAAGAACACAACACATAGTCGCCAATTATTAAAACCATAAGCCCACGCAGGGGTCCACACAATCTTATCCTTAATCCTCAAAAAACCAAATCCATAACAAACATCAAATGCAAGACTTCTCAAACAAGATTCCTACAGGATTTTCTAAAAGTCTGCCACATGCACCACAACCTTAACGATCATTAACTTCACCTGAAAATGATACTTAAAAACGTAAACAATAATGTTGGTGAGCTCGTAGGTTTGACCTTAAACCTAGTTGTTGTGCCAATCATTTAAACAGTGGACAATAGTGCAATATGACAGTGAATATATGCAACAAACCCATGACTTAGCATCCCTGCTAATCATGTGCGATGACCTAGCATCTCTGCTAGTCACC
Organism: Tanacetum coccineum; assembly: GCA_026074375.1. Taxonomy (NCBI): domain Eukaryota; kingdom Viridiplantae; phylum Streptophyta; class Magnoliopsida; order Asterales; family Asteraceae; genus Tanacetum; species Tanacetum coccineum. The sequence goes on from BQNB010211493.1 coordinate 3,994, forward strand.
AAAACCAGCATGTACCAATGCTCTTGGAGCCGCAACTCCGATATGTCACTTACGCACCTAAAGGGCCTACCAGCTGGAGCACTATATTAGGGCAGGACCACAACCCTTGCATGCTAAACATAGTACATGCAAGTAAAACCACAACCCTTGCCATGCCAAACACGGTACATGCAAGTAAAATCACAACCCTTGCCATGCCAAACACAGTACATGCAAGTAAAATCACAACCCTTGCCATGCCAAACACAGTACATGCAAGTAAAATCACATTCACATAGCAGTCATAAGTACATAAGTTGTCCCCAAAACAAAACCATATTTTGCACACTTCAGAAAAACAGTTCAAAACACATTTGAGTATCATTTTCCCCGAACAGAAAAACAATAAAAATGGGGCTACGAGAATTCACCTCAAACAACTGTCTCCAACAACAAACTTACTATCACACAAGCAAATGCAATGACGTCCACACACGACCTAGTCCAGTTAATGTCCCATTTTAATCATTCATTTCCAAAATAGTTTTCAGGTATGATGCATAGAGGTTAGATGATTGTTGTACGATTATCTTAAACGTTTTAATGGTGTGATGGTTGACGACTTAACTCCAACAGATATCATATAAGACCCATATCTTAGTACAATATACTTATACTATTTACGTCGAATAAAGTTATATAAGTAAATATTTATAATAAATAATTATAAATATATTTCGATAAGTCCATTCGGTACACTTAGTTACCATAACTATATCGTTTATACCATACAAAATGGAACGTTTATGTTTGTTAAACAATTAAGAAAAGTTTCGAGAAAATTTATATTTTTCGTCTTTTAGTCGACTTATTAAAATAATAAAATAATAATATTTTATTATTAAAAATAAAAATAACGTTTTAAGTAAAAATTCTAAGTATAAACTTTTTACGAAATTTCGGCATGACTCGTGCGTTTATATGACATTTCCCAAGGTTTTTAAACCTTATTTTCAAATAATTTCCAACATTTCGACACTTTTTGACCAAATTCCAAAAATCACCTTTCGCGACGTTTACCAAAATACTTTCTCAAAACGACTTTCAATATAACTTCACAACCATATTTCACTTTTCAAAAGTTCATCAAAACTCCCAAAATGACTAGTTAACGCTTATTGGGCTTTAAGGCCCAATAAGGATCCATTAAGGATTTTACATATCCAAAACACGTTCTAAGCCCAAAACCAAAGCCCAATAGCATATATAAGCTCAAATCAATAAGTACATAAGTAACCCGGACCACAATAAACCCTAAATAAGCCACGACTCACATAGGGCTTATTGGGCTGTGAGCCCATGAGCTCTAAAGTCTAATTATTATGCTTAAAAATAAGCTAATAAGCTACGTATCGTATTTGGTTATCACCATAAGCTATAATAATAGTCCACAAAAATACGAAATACAAGGTAAATAGTCAAAACACCTCCCGTGTGTTTCTATTTCCAACCGTGAGCATATAAGCCCAAAATAAGCTCATTCGAGCTTAAAAATAAGCCAAAACACGCCATATACAAAATAAGCTACATAGCAAATATATGTTTTTAACCATCACGACCATGATATCAAAACTAACAAAGCCTTATCCTCTTTTTATTTTATTCGAACTCCAAACGCACCCTATATGCCCATTTATAAACTTTTCGCTTTCGATTTTAAACTATCAGGCCGTACAACTAACATCTATGCATCACTAACAACCCAAAAGGATAAGTAAAATTTAAATTTGAAAGGCTTACAAAGATGGTCTTCAAAATAATTTTCGACGTGAACCGGACAACCCAAACGTTGTTTAAATGCTAACCCGTGCACTAGAATCAACCCGGAAGTACCTAAACTCTCATGTTTTTTTTTTATCAAAGTTTCAAAATTAGTGTGTGTGTGGTGAGTTTAGACAAAGCAACAAGAGGAGAGAAAAGAGAACTTTTTGATTTTTGAAAAGCATGAACTATGTGTGTTTTAAAGAATACAAAGGCATATGTACTAAAATTGGGACCAAAGAGCTAAAATTAAGCCACCTTGTCCCCTCCTATACTCGAACCGGTCAAAGGGTATCCTAGGAGGTATCGGTTTCTTTTTTTGTGTCGGGATCACTTAAAAACTCGTAAAACTCAACCGTAAAATATTCCCCAAAGTTACTTAGCATTTTTATTCACTTTAAAAATACTTTTCCAATAACTTAGAGTATTTACTCGATATATTTCCACATTATACTTCTTAAAAACTTATTTGGACATTAACGGAAGTGTCGGGACTCGTTTTTTTGGCATTTCTCAAAATTAACGGATCACCAAGCCGGAATATAAATAACACAATAATAACCTCTAAAAAGGATTATTATTCATAATAAACCATAATTTCCACCATTCTCACAAAAGCACCACCGTCAACACGGTACAATATTCTAAATAAACTGACAGACGTCAAATAGTCGAAGGACTAAATTAGAATATTCAAAACACAAAAAGGGCAAGAGTTACACTAGGCACGCTCAAGAGGCATGGTCACATTCCATTAACTGCAGCAAGGCAGTACATGCTGAGCTCCAAGCATATCGAGCACAGGTGAACACACATGAGATTCAGATTCAGACACGAGATACTCGTATCGGATCACTAGAGACTCTAGCTACGACATTGGTAGCTCAGACTTCGTCACTTCAGACACAGTTAACCGCATCTCTTGGACCTATTCAGGCACTGAAGGCTAGAGATCCAGAGCCACTGGATGGGCCAGCTGATGCTGGTAGTAGCTGTTAGTCTTGTTTCATTATAGCTATCCTATATAGCCTGCTAAGTTTTATGGGTTACTCCCAGCTAGCAGACTACAGTGATCTTTTGTTTATCATCTAGCTATCTTATATGGCATGTTAAGTATTATGGGTCACTCCCAGCTAGCATTTCCTTAGGACCATATTTTTCATTTTGTATCTCATGTACTAGTCATTTATAACCAAGGATTATCATGTATGCATAAAATTTATTATGAATGAGTGTCGATTTATTTATATCATTGTTAATTTCACTTCAGTTTTATATTCACTACGTGTTGTGATCCTCATTTTATTTATTATGCATATGTCATGTCGCGTTTATGATTGTAGGAAATCCAACGTGTATTATATTTTCTTGTGATTTTGAAGAAAATGCCACCAAAGAGAACCGCCGCAACCACTACCCCTATGACCGATGCTCAAATTAAGGCATTTATATCCTAAGGAGTTGCTGATGCATTGGCAGAAATTGAAGCAAACAGAACCAGCAGAAATGGCGACGACAGCCATGATTCAGGAACTGGCGTAAGGAGACAGGTGCTTGTTGCTTGTGAGTGCACCTACACTGACTTCCTCAAATGTTAACCCCTAAATTTTAAGGGTACCGAAGGAGTTGTTGGTCTTACTTAGTGGTTTGAAAAGATGGAATCCGTTTTCCATATAAGCAACTACACAGTGGCATGTCAAATCAAGTTTGCTACTTGTACTCTTCAAGGAAATGCCTTGACGTGGTGGAACTCCCACGTCAGGACTGTCGGTCATGATGTTGCATATGCAATGACTTGGAAAACTTTAATGAAGATGATGACCGGTAAGTACTGCCCAAGGGGCGAGATCAAGAAGCTTGAGATTAAACTGTGGAACCTAAAGGTGAAAGATACTGATGTGGAAAGCTATAGCCAACTTTTCCAAGAGTTGGCATTGATGTGCTCAAGAATGTTTCCCGAAGAATCGGATGAAGTTGAAAAATATGTCGGTGGTCTTCCCGACATGATCCAAAGAAGTGTGATGGCGTCTAAGCCAAAGAAAATGCAGGATGCAATTGAGTTTGCAACCGAACTGATGGATCAAAAGATCTGTACTTTGGCTGAACGTCAAGCGGAAAACAAAAGGAAAATTTGAGGACACTTCAAGGAACAACCAAAACTAGCAGCAGCCTTTCAAAAGGCACAATGTGGCACGAGCCTATACTACAGGGCTTGGGGAAAAGAAACCGTACGGAGTATCTAAACCTTTGTGCCCTAAATGCAACTACCATCATGATGGACAGTGTGGTCCCAAGTGCGCCAACTATAAGAGGATTGGCCATCTCACCCGGGACTGTAGAAGCCAGCCTGCTTCTGCCAACAACAAGAGAGCCTAAGGACATGTTTGGTAAAGAGAAATTCAAGGAAATGAAATGAAGCGCAGAAATCAATTCATAGAAATGAATTATTTGAGAAATTTAATAAAAATTCTAGTGTTTAGTAACACCACAGAATTGACTTAAGAAATCAAAATTTTTGTTTGATAACTAATGAGATAAAAATAAAAAGTGGCTTTCTTACAAACTTTTTTTGTTAAAAATGATAGAAATACAAAATTGAACATTACTAAACTTCAGTCGTTACAACAATATCCAAAATCAACGGACACTTCTTTAGCGATTTCTTTTTGGAAAGGCATCAATATATTAGCACAACAAATGAACATACAAAAATACAAGGCATCCATCTTCCATAATCGAGCCGATTAAATGAAGTGAGAACCAAAACAAGACTACAACCCATATTGGTATTACAAAAAAAGAATCCGACTTACAAATAAACCACATATACTACACGAATCTAACCAAAAGAAAAAGCTAAAAAGCCCAGGTACAAAAGCCACCCCAGTATCACATGCCTAAGTAGAACAAATAAATATAGAAATGACCCACTACAAAAATGAAATGAAATCATGCCATGTATATTGTATACCAGGTATGCTAACATGGATAAAATGGGAATTCTCCAAGATCAGTAGCCAAAGACAAGTACCTTCATTACACAAAATTTGATTACATACAAAAAGACAAGTAGTTTACTTCTACATTAGCTTGATTACTTAAAAGCTATACATTACTTGGAAAGACCATATTACCATGAAGACGTGGCTTCGTACAAAAAAACATGTTAATAAACCAAGTAGCCTTACTCAAAAGAAGGGGTTTTATGAAATATATTACTTATGTGGATTTTCTTGCAACCATTTGTACCATCTTGATCTTTTTTCCTTGATCATACCCGAAAAGAAGTTCAGCTTTGAATGGGCACTTACCAATAACATCGGTCGCTTCAAAAGCTTCCTCAAAGGTGATTCCCGGTAAAGCATCAATTTCTTTCTGAACTCTCTTCATCAAATCAATCTCGCACTGAAGTTTTCTTTCTTGATCGTTAGCCATTTTATTTAAGTTTATATTCATCTCTTTCCCAATGGCATTGATGGAGTTATTCAACGTATCAGATGTGCTAGAATAGATATGAATGAACTCATCTGTCTTGCTTCTTTTGCGCTTGGTACCTTGACATAGGCATCCCATACATCGTTTGGGGCAGTGACTACACATTTATCAGGATCCCAACCGAATCCACTTGTGCTTGAGCCAAGTACCATGTCGTGCATAGCGCCAAAGTTTCCTTTCAATGTCTTCAATCTAGATTTAATATGGGGATCAGCCTGTAACCCTGAATTAGGAAGACTTACATCCATCAAATCCTGAAGCGCTTGTGGGTAGCCTGGTTTAAATACGTTATCAGCAGCATACTTACCAGATGCATGTAATTCTATCATTACCTCCATTAACTTTTCATATTCTTGTGGTGTCCATGTTCTTTTGTATCTTATAGGGCGCTTAGGTTGCTTAGGTGTTTTTGTTGAGTCGGTCATGCCTACACACAAATGTATCCATCATATTATCCTTGTCGTTTCAAACAAATGAAAGACTACTACCACAAAATACAAAGAAAGACCACTACATTGGTTGTAAAAATCTTTAATATTGCTAAGAACATAACAACATGTATGTTACTACTGAGATGTTTATATTTCAAAACCTATGAAAAAACATTTAGTTACCGAAATAATCATATGGTGTCCTTTAATTTGGAAAACATAAATTGCATAATCATACTTACATGACTAAAAAGGCCCAATGGATACATCGTCATTTCGAGTCGCATATAATTAAGACTTATCACTTGTGTTTTAAGTGAGTTAGTCAATCGGCTCAGAAGCCTTTAGGAATGGGTTAGTTTGGACTAACAGTTGATCACAGCCTCTTTGTTAAAAGTATAACTAAATAACATGGACACCAGATCTATCACTCAACCAACCTCCCCTTAGTGATATTTATTCAATGAACAAAGTTC
>BQNB010211497.1:0-10195 GCA_026074375.1 Tanacetum coccineum
GAAAATTTGGCGAACAACTTCTCTTTCTCAAGTAATTCCAAAACTAACTTTAAATGAACTTCATGCTCTTCTTTAGACTTGGAGTAAATCAGGATGTCATCATAAAAACAATGACAAACTTATCCAGTTACAGCTCACATATGCGGTTCATAAGGTCCATGAATACTGTAGGAGTGTTGGTCAACCCGAAAGGCATGACCGTAAACTTAAATTGCTCGTATCTAGTCCTAAACGCGGTTCTAGGAATATTAGTCTCGTGTACTCTTAGCTGATGATAACCAGAGTGAAGATATATCTTGGATAAATAACACGCACCTTGCAATTGGTTGAATAAGTCATCAATCCTAGGCAGGGGGTAATGGTTCTCAATGCTCAGTTTGTTGAAATCATGATAGTTTATGCACATTCGAAGTGCACCATCCTTCTTCTTAACGAATAGCACTGGTGCTTCCCATGGAGAATGGCTATGTCGAATGAATCCCTTGTCTTGAAGTTCTTGGAGCTGATTAGACATCTCTTACATCTTAGAAGGTGCCAACCGGTATGGCAATTTTACCACCGGTGTCGCTCCAAGAATCAGGTCTATGCGGAATTCAACTTCACGTGCAGGGATAATCCTGATAGGTCTTCAGAAAACACTTTAGGAAAATTACAGACAAGCAAGATGTCTTTAAGTTTCTTCTCGTCGATTTTCATGCTCGAGAGACGCTTCAAGTCTTCTTCTGGTCGTTCCGCACGAACTTCAAGTATTTCACCATTTGGTAACGAAATACATATTATCTTTTTGTAATAAATAATTTCTGTCATATGCTTCGTTAACCAGTCCATCCCTACCACTTCATCGAAACTCCCAAGCTCGAAAGGTAACAGATCGATACTAAAAGGGATATCTTCTAGTACTAAAGTACCCCCTGGATGATCTTATTGGTCTCCTCATTTCTACCATTTCACATTTCAATTACATAACTAAAGTTTAGATTGTTGGGTTGCACATTTAACAAGAGCAAGAATTTAGTAGAAACAAAACTATAATCGGCACCATAATTGAATAATACTGTAGCAAAATGATCGTTTAAGAAAAACATATGCATTATGACGTTCGAATCCTAGCCGGCTTCATTTGCACCCATGATGAATGCACGACCTCGAGCTGGGTTGTCATTGTTTTCATGGTTTGGGTTGTTTCCACCGATTGCCAGAACTTTACGTTATTCTGCACTTGACCCGGTGCCCTGTTCAACCTAGGAAGCGTGTTACGAATATGGTTTGGGCTCTCACACTCGTAACCTGTCCTCGGGTTAATGGTGTTATCTGGAGTCGCTCGCACGGCTACTACTCGATAATCCTTTGCAACATGACCAAGCTTGTTGCAGTTAAAACACATACGGTACGGTGCAGTCTCCTGATGATGGTAAGCACATCTAGCATATTTAGGATACGGAACCTCTATACTCATTTTTACTAGGATTAGCTGCCATAAATCCTTTTGTCCACTTTGCCTTCTTGTTGTTAACCCATGTGCTTGCTTGCTTACCTGACTCACTCACACCTTTCTTTTTATCACCACCTTTGGACAACTTCTCGTTCTTAATCACATCATCTGTTAATCCTACAACCTTCAATATTGCGCTTTGAATAGTGGAAGGCTCATTCGCTTGCACCATTCCGTGAATTTCATAAACCACACCATAGATGTACCTCTCGATCCTCTTGGACTCGGGGGAAACCTGACGGGGAACTAGCTTGGCCAGTTCGTGGAACGGGTCCGTGTAAGCGGCATGACCAACCCCCACTATAGTGTGGTTCCAGAACTCGTTTTCTAATTTTTTTCATAGTCAGGCAGTACTCCTCTTTCAACAACGCTTTAAAGTAATTACACGTCATGCCCATATTCGCTTCCCTACCTCTAGTCTGAACTTGCGTGTTTCACTAGGTTAACGCTTTTCTAGTCAACGAGCACGCGGTATTTCACCCTCTGGTGGGTCGTGCAGTTGCTGATGTCGATCACTGACTCTATCTTCTCGACCCATCAAGTATATGTCAGCGCGCCTCCCTTTCCATCAAACTCATTTGGCTTGCATGCCATAAACTCCTTGTACGTGCATCAATTTCCATTATGGTTGTCATTATTGTTCCCAAGGTTGTTGCGCACATTTCCTTCATCAGCATTCCTTCTAGTGTTGTTGTCATCATTCCTTCTGCCATTTCCATTTCCGCGGTTGTTGACATTGTTGCTGACTTGCGTGACGATGGTAAGAAGCAAGTCTTGCAATTGTTGAGCGATAATTGTGGCGATGTTAGGGTTTCCACCTTCGTTACCATCATTACCAGCGTCGCGTACACCACTTCTGCTATAGTTCGGGTCGTCCATTTTGGAGGCATTATCTATACGCGGAAGATAATTTGAGAGTTTTAGATGAAGGTCGATATCTATGTCGTCATTTCCCATTCAAATTTTCCTATTTCATAATTCATGAATTCAATAATTCCACATCGCATCTATTTATCGTAAAAATGTAGGCCAGACGTTTTTAGGATAGCATCATGCCATATTTCCTTATCATCATCACTTCATATCATTCTAGCCTAGCCCATCCTCGAGCGAACTCCTCAAAACCCTTAAGCTAAGTAACAACAACTTAATCTCGTAACTCATCAAACAAGAACTCTCTTGGAATCATGTTACGAATTGTTAAAAAGCTCAACGTTTTTGAAAAATAGGCTCAATTTTTGGGGGTTATAAAGTCTAATACTATGAATTGGGTTAGCAATAACAGGCGAGTGGTTCAAGTAACACGTAGAAGTCTTCCATAAATACTGATAACTTAAGAAGCAACGAGTGCACACATAATTGCACACGTAGTTCCTATTATGCGAGCAATATGAGGGTACTTAGGCTATACTCTAGGTCAAACCACCTAGTTCTTTATAACCAATGGCTCTTATATCAATCTGTCACACCCCGCCATAGGCGAAAACACAAGGCGTGATAAAGAGGAACCGTCGTAACACATTGATATGAAACACATAGAGATATTACTAAATGAACATTCAATACAAAGATCCATAACTACATTAGACACAAGCGAAGACTTGCATCACCATGTCAAAACTACAACAACATTGTCTTAATCGCCATAAAATCCCACATTTTGGGATAAGCATTCAATAGAACAACAAATCTATGAAAGTCATAAAACAAGGACATATGCAATTCCTTTATGGACCATGACCCAATAGGGTTTCATCTTATGTTTCACTAGGCAAGGCAAGAAGTACCATCCTCCCTAATCATCCTTATTGTCATCACCTAAAAATGGATACTCAAAAATATTAACATAAAGTTGGTGAGCTCATAAGTTTAAGTAGTAAACCCATTTACTGTGCATATAATACATGTAGGACAATAGTGAGTAAGATATGCATATACGCGCACTTAATTAAAATCACACAATTGCAACGACTAAATTTCATAACACGACTCACACAGTAAGAATCCACACAATGAGACCCAAGGGCAGTATGCTATTTGTAACACCCCCAAAATGTGTCGCAGTGGAATGGTAATCGGGGGCATTACTTCATAATACAATATCACAAGATATAAGAGAACGACCTTTAGATGAGTCGTTTGAAAAGTAACCTCGTTGATTTGATTGAAATAAATAAGTTATAACATCTGTCCCAATAATTTGCATCAAAATGAAGACTTAAATTTGTACAACGAGGAATGATAGCTTGTATGCATAAAGAAATCCATGAATGTATTCTTGAAAAGTTTTAACTCCAATGCACATCAAGAACGTCATGTAGCTTATTCAACTGAGAAATACATGCTTAAAAATGTCAACATAAAATTGGTAAATTCATAGGTTTAGGTAAGTATAAATGTAGGACCGCAAGAGTTTAATGTGTAAAATAATGTAACACATACAAAATCACAAAATGTAATTACGATTTCCTTAAGCTCATGACACTGAAGCTACAACTATATATGTGTGCATATTTATGCACTAATGTACCCGTGTAGATGTTCAACCCGCAACATGCAAAATCTGATATCGTATACGTCCGTTTGACAAGTAAGCATACTTACTCGAGCAGGGATGTCAATCCCAAATAGATCTATTTATAACACACGCGCTTACACAAAGTAATTAACAGTTCATGATACTAGGCATAATGTGTTATCGCTACTTAGGCAACTCATAATATGTTTAAAAGAGTACTTGCATCCAAATGTAAAACAAGGCATGTATCTCACCTCGAGATTTGTAAAGTTTTGTTAAACCAGTAAAGTGAGGCTATAAACACACCTTAAGTGATGGAATTTTTTTTTAGATAAATCAACTAGGAATGTCGTCGCAAAGGACCGGTATGCAACCTAGTTAATTATAGGTCGAATAAGAATAATGCACTTGAAATAAATAAAACAACGTATTTTATAATGTTATATCACCACCTATGAGTTTTAGTTTTAGTTTATAAGTTAAAACAATGTTCTGTTAAGTTTCTCATTTAATGTCTAAGTATATTGATGCGGTCGTCGTAGGACTTCTACACGAAGTTTTACAACTCCCTAGGCAGACCTAATTGTTGTAGTAGTAGTATAGGCAAGACTTGGGGGGGGGGGGGGTTGTTATCGTTCTCTCGAGGAATAGGTTAGGAAGGCTAGATCACGGTCTAACAGAATTCTAAGGGTTGAGAGAAGATTATTTTTGTATTTTTATGTTTATAGGAAAGCAGGTAAAATCATATATTTGAGAGGAGGTTTGGTTTTAGCTATTAAACTAAATGATGACTACGTCTAATGGTGATAACAATAGGATAAAAGAATGTGTTTATTTAATCATGTATTACTCCCTAGATTGCTTTTCCTAGTGTTGTTGCTTTGTCATCCTTGTTATGATCTGTGTAACTATTTCCTAATTCATGAACGAATTACACGAACCCGCCGTCTACTTAGTATTCCGCTAGGGCAACGCACAAGTAAGGTAGTATGAAGACTGTTACCCGATGGTATCCTTTCTACACAATCATGTTTTCCTAGACATATCAACAGCGATGCAGAAAAAATCTGGTTTTCTAAGACCTAACATGCACATCCATCACAAGAAGCAACACTACTAAGATCTACAATCTAGGTTTCATACAATCATAAATAAACACAATAGGAGGTTTAGCCAAGCATGTTAAAAATAAAGCAAGAACATAGATGAATCAAAATTAGGTTTATACAATCATAAATAAACACAATAGAAGGTTTAGCCAAGCATGTTATAAGTAAAGCAAGAACAAATAAGAATCACACAACAAAAGACATATTGAATGATTAAATAATTCTTACTTGATTAAAACATGAGTTAAAGGAGTTACAATAGGGTTTTTAGGCCCTAAATTCGTCCCTAACAGCTGCTAAATGAACTAGGGTTCGTACCCTCTTTTTATTCTAAAGTTACACACTTAAAACCCTAAATTTGGGTTTGTATATATAGGAAATCGCTGTGACGGAGTCGCGTTTTAATTGTGACAGCGTCATGAAAGAGAATATTTTAAATAATGGGTTGGGTGGTGTGCTCTGACACCGTCGTGGAATCTTGTGACGCCGTGTGACGGCATCACGTTGTATTTGTGACGCTGTCTCTAGCCACTGTAGAGAAATTCTTGAGCATTGTTGGTGTAGGTCCGTAGTCTTGTCCGTTTCTTCTTCAAATGAGCCCAAGTCACGTGTAATTCTTCCAAATGCCTTCCAAATGAGAAATACCTGAAAAGGAACGATTAAGTACCTATTTTGGGCATAAATGCACGATTTAGGAGGTTAAACGGCCTAAAAAAGTGTATAAAATGACACCTCATCAAATACCCCTATACTTGGGATTTGCTTGTCCTCAAGCAAATGGGCTTTTATATCTAGACAATAACAATATGAGGGGTCATTTTACCTACTCTTTAAATATATTTTACAACACAACCTTCTAGACCTCGTAATTAACAGCATGGAAAATATATACTAGCACCTCACATAAGTATTTGGGATTCTCTCTTTCACTCGGGTGTATAATAAATTATAACATAAGGGGGAAACATAAAATCAACACTCATTACCTGTCATAGCATATAAATTACCATAGGCTTGGTAAAGGATCAAACCTCCACCGCTAGGCGCAAGCTTTATTCATTACTTTCTAAGAGATCTTTATAAAGGGTTGTGGGGTGTAGGTGTAAGATAACATATAATGGAAACGAAAACAGATGGGATACATTTAGGTGGTGATTTTAGGTAAATTTAAAGTAGAAGGGTTAGCTAATTATTTACATGAATACCTTCTAGTTTGGTTGCTAAGCCAAGACTCAGACGAAGATCTACAAATTCTACACAACTCTACATTAATCTCTTTCTTTTTCTTTTCTCATTTTTTTTAATAATATAATACATCATATGGGGTTTATAATTTTATATCAACCCCCCCCCCCAGTTGTATAAGTGCCATGTTGGCAATCCCTCACCATTCCCAAGTATTTTCGATGGCTGTGATTATCTCCAAGAAGCACAAAAGAATTTGAGGCTGGATTTGTTTTAGAATTCTCCTCACACAAAAAGCACCTTGGTTTTGGTCTATCCAAAGGAACACAGAAGAAAGTAGTCGAAAGAGAAGACTTCGGCTATAAATAGAGCCATTTGTAAGCCTTTGAGGCAACTAGTTAATCTTAGAACATCTTAGTTTAATTTTCAGTTTTTAAAAGTCATTTACAGCTTTTTCTTTCAGCTTTGTAACCCTTTCAAGTTTTAATGCAAATTTGAGGTTTTAAGTCAATTTACAATTCCAAGTGTTAAGCTTTTTAATTGTGTTGTTTGTGTTGTTGGTTTATTCAAAAAAAAGCTCTCAATACAGCTTGTTTATAAGCTGCTTAAATTAAGTGAATTTAAAAAGTTAAGTAGTTAAGAGAAAATCACAAAAATCACTCTCAAAGACACCACAACTTATTTTATGGATGATAAGCCAGTTCTGGATGGGCTTATGGACTCTCACTAGCTTGTTTTATACAAGCTAGAGCTTGTAGATTCTTGGTTCAGCCCTGTTTTGAGCAAGGGTGTTGTAAGTTTCTCTTTCTCTTGTTTTCTTAGTTACTGCAGAACTGCTTATAGTGCTTAATTGTTACTTACATTTGCTTATTTATGCTTTATCATGATGTTTAGTGCTTATCTTGCTTAATTGTCAGTTTAGAAATAGTTTGTGTCTCCTTCTTAGTTAGTACTGTTAGTTATGAGTTAAAACTGTTAGATTGATTTAGATTATTTTAGTACTTATTCTTGATTGAAGTCTGCTTATAAATTCCTTATTTGTTGTTATGAAAATCTGTTTTTAATAAATTAGGATCAACTCCTCTTAAAATAAAAAGAAAGGATGATTTTTTGAAAATTTAAGGGGTATTTTCAACTAGAGTTACTAATCTATTTAATACCCCCCCCCCCCCCAAAAAAAAAACCCAAACCCCCCCCCCCCCCCCCCCCCCCCCCCCCCCCCCCCCCCAAAAAAAAAAAAAAAACCCCCCCCCCCCCCCCAAAAAAAAAAAAAACCCCCCCCCAAAAAAAAAACCAAACCCCCCCCCCCCCAAAAAAAAAAAAAAAACCCCCCCCCCCCCCAAAAAATAACACCCCCCCACACCAAAAACCCCCCCCCCCCCCCCCCCCCCCCTACCCCCCCACCCCCCCCCCCCCACACACAAAATTTTTTTTTTTTTTTTTTTTTTTTTTTTTAACCCCCCCCCCCCCCATTTTTAACAAAAACACATCCCCCCCCCCCCCCCCCAACACAATTTTGTTCTATGCTAGTTTCACTTTTGGAACTTTTGAAGCTTAGCAGTACTACTCCAAGTTAGTATGATAGTTAAAACTGTTAGTACTGGTGGTTCATTTAGCTTATTAGCTTATTATTTCTGCTTATTTAAGATTTCCTTAGCTTTGTAGAGTAGATTAAGCCCATTTTCCTTTACTGTCTTTAGGAGTAAGCTTATTTAAGCTTATTTTCCTTTTCAATAGTGTATCAGTTTTTTGTAGCTTTTTAGCTTATTTGCCATTCTAGTTTATTCTAGTTGCTTATTCTTATTACTAAGTGCTTATTAGGGTTAGGTGAATATCTGTTTTAGCTTATTTGCTTATTTCTTGTTTCATAGTGTTTAGTTAAAGCTAGCAGTACTAACTTAAAACTTGCAGTACTACTCCGAGTTGGTACTGTTGTTAAATACCTGTTGGTACTGTTGTTAGTACTGCTGAGTTTTTCTTGCTTAATTTAGCTTAATTGCTTTTTGAATTTGTTGATTTAGAGTTAGTTTAGCTTATTTGGTCTGTCTTAAGCTTATTTGAGCTTATTTGGGTCTTAGTGTAAAAGTTTTAAGTGTTTTCATCTTCTAGCTTTTATGATTGTTCTAGCTTATTTTCCTTGCTTATCTTTGTGTGCATTTGCTTATTAGGTTTAGTGCCCAATCATATTCACATTCTTTGTTTTCAATCATTCAATCTTAATCCGTAATTCGATTTCCATTCAAGCCTCGTTGGGACTCATAACAGGAACCAGAAGGACACTCTATACTGCTTCCGGATTCATTGGTCTCGCGATATTTCGTCCCTTGTTGTGTATTTATATTTATTTGTATTTATTGGTACATAATAAGGGGTGAGAACGAGCGATAGTCAACCTCGTAATTAAATGCACGGAATGTATTACCCACTGCACCTCACATAGTGTTTGGAATTCTCTGCTTTCATCGGGTGTATAATATAATTATAACATAAGGGGGAACCGGAAAAACAACACTCTATTCCTGTCATAGCATATATAAATTTCCTTAGGCTTGGTAAATGATCAAACTCCACTGCCTAGGTGCAAGCATTATTCATTACGTCTAAGAGGTCTTTTAAAGGTTGTGGGGGTGTTGGTGTAAGATAACAGATAAAGAAACGAACGGTGGGAGTACTTTGGGTGGCTTTGGGTGAGTTTGGAGTGAAAGGGTTAGCTAATTATTTACACGAATACACTTTGGTTTGGTTGCTAAGCCAAGACTCAGACGAAGATCTACAAACTCTACATCGATCTCTTTTTTTTCTTTTCTCTTTTTTTGAATAATATAATACATCACATGAGGTTTATAATACGTACCCCTACACTTGAGCTTTTACATTCTCGATATTTACAATCTAACTAATGACCCGAATTAAGGTGGATCAAAATAACATGGAGATTATTTGACAAACATATATGGGTATTAACTTAACTTTTCTTCCCCATTCTTCCGAGAAATAAATACTACCATGAATCCCAATCGTCCCAAAACAGTATTTACAAGGATAAGGACTTAGCAACCGTGTACTCAATAATTAACTTGAGTTAAACACAATAATGTACTAAGGTTAAGTACATATAAGGTAGGCTAAGGCGATTTGGGTGTAACAATTCGTTTAAGGGTGACAATTCTCTTCATTAATAGTCTGGCTTAACAAAAAAATTACGAGAACCTTGAAAAAGGATAGGCTCGAAGGGTTGTACTAAGGGTATCCTGCACTAAAAGTGAGGGCATGGCAAGGGTGTGAGATAGTTATATGATCAATGTGACCATCATAATAATTACATGTTTAAAACATGGGTTAATCCTAATGCCTCTTATCAAGCAAATCCTAATGCTTACTATGCGGTCTCGGGATGCATCACAATAACAAATTCTAGAATTTAATATGCTACCAGTACACTCATATTAATTTTACTAACACCAGACATTCTAGAAAAGGCGACAAGGCAATGCATACATGGCCGTAACGATGGAATAGACATGCACGCCTGCAGATCAACCTTAACTCGAACCAAGTAACGATAAAATCATCTTGGGTTACCAACGATGGGTACCCGAATTTTTAAAGATCTAAGGGCGAACCTCACATTTTTAGGGTGAAATTCTGAGGGTTATTGTGCTAGTCATATAAATTCCTATCCATGAGACGCTATTAATACTTGGTTTTCGTCGGTATGTGTCATAAAAATTTTTAAATTTGGGTAAAAATTTCCTCTTTTGCTATGTTTTGATATATTACCCATCATTTTAAGGACAAAGCAAATGGCGAATGAAAGAATAGTTTCTAAGGCTTATTTCCCGCTACACTTAAGTTGAACATTGTCTCCAATGTTCTCTAGAAGTACCCGTT
>BQNB010211498.1:0-10195 GCA_026074375.1 Tanacetum coccineum
TTAAAAGTAAACGCGTATCGGACTAAAATAAATAGTGATCATTAATAAAGTCGTACAATGACACGAAAATGAGAAATGTTACACTTTCTAGCTTATTAAACCTTTAAGCTCCTCACCTATGAGTAGACCGGTACTGCAAAACAAACGTAAATCACAAACTGTTAGCGATCAAAAACATTTCATTCAATTCCTCAATTCTGTTCAGTCTAACAAACGGCCCAACTTTGAAATTGATATTTGGGCTTAATCTAAAAAAATGGGCCTCGTCTTGATTTAGTTTCCGAGTAACAAAACCAGTTTTAACAACTTTGTTAACTAATAAGCTAGACTTACAGCTTCAATAAACAAAACAAGAACTGAATAAGCCATAACAAATAAGCTCAAACAAAACCTATAAGCCACGAAATCTAAAACTACAAACTAAACAAGCAATTCAAGAATAGCAAAGATCCACTCAACAAATAAGCTAGCTTAATGAACTTCTACGATTAAGCACTTGATGATAAACTACTATGAAAATGAAATAAGCTAACACAAAAATGAAATAAGCACTCAGATTAGATTGATAAGCTAACGAAATCAGCACTAGAAATGAATTAAGCACTACGATAAGCAAACGAGAATAAGCACTACGATATTAAAGAAAAACTTTAACGAATATTCATGAAATATCAAATAAGCATTCGATCATTTAAATACAAGCTAGATCCACAATAAGCAAAATGAAATCTATACTATATAAGCACTTATGAGCACGACAATCAACTAGAAAAAGCACTTATAATCAATAAGCAAACGAAATCATTAACCGAATAAGCACTAGAAACGAATATAAAAGTTTAATAAGCAAATAAGCTAAAGCGGAATTCTAGAAAAGTATGTAAGCTACAACGAAATCGAATAAGCTATGAGACAGCTTATTCGATCTATGTGAGAGAGCTTTTAAGAAAAAAAAACTAAATAGATCAAACTTATTACTCAAGCTTAGAAACCGAATCTTATTTAGGATAAGAGATGGATCGGATAAGCTCTTATGAAGCTTATTCGGTTTATTTCTTATACTCAAATAAGCTGGGTATATAAGCTTAGTTAATAAGCTAAAATAGCTTATGTTTTTATAAGCTTTAGAAAAGAAAAAAGAAAAAGAGAATAAGCACTTTAATCACCAAACATTATCTTCATAAACTAAACAAATCTTGTTACAATATCTCAATAAGCTAAAAATCAGCTCTTACAATAAGCAGAAATTGAAATAAGCCACTACTAAAAACTAATAAGCTAAAGACTAGAAAGAGAATTTTTTTATAAAACTAAATCCTAATAATCCAAAAGTGAGGGGGAGCGTCTTGTTTTATAGCCAAGCCTAGGGGGGTCTTTTGCAAATTCTCCACCGACTTAATGATTAGAGCCAATCATTGGCTTAGAATTTGACACCTCGTACTGCAGTGACAAAATTCGGCCCGATCCACGAATCATTGAAGGACACGTGTCCCATGCCAGCTCAAAGAAAACGCGTTCTAAAATTCTCATTCATTTCCATCCAAACTGTGTACTGCGTACCACTTTAGTCACTACAACAAAATGAAGCTAAGGTAACACTCTTAAAGTGTTGCATTATATCTTTAAAATGTTGCTTTATGCCTAATACAACACTTTACTAAGTGCTATCTTATGTAACGTTGCCTTAGGTATATGCAACACTTTTATTAGATGATGCGACTCTTTTTAAAAGTGTTGCTCATTTAGCAAGTGCAATACTTTACTTTGCAACACTTTTTAAACTAAAAGGCAACACTTTTTACACTCTAAGTGCAACACTTATATACTAAATGGCAACATTTTTTATGTCAAATATAACACTTTTAGATTCAAAGACAGCACTATATCTATACTACTATATAAGACATTTATAATGTGGGACCCATTAAAAATTAAGATACGGAGGTGCAATCTTGACCATTCATCTCATTTTTGGGAATCACATCATAAAGTGACACGTGTCACCTTTTGATTAAAAAATCACTTTTATTTTCAAATTGAAATATCTTTTTATCTATTTAATTTTATTTTGATCTAATTTCACTATATTTTTTAAAATTTTATGCTCTTTAATTCAACATCCATTTTAATATATTTTTATATTTTTTTTTACATTTTAATGGGTTTATTTTATGTTGATTTATATTTTTTTACAACTTTAATCTTAATTAAATATAAACTTGATACGTTAAAACTATATACTTTCGGAGAGAGTGTTGTCTTTTTACATGCGAGAATAATGATGTTAATATGGTGTTGCGGGAAAGTTACGAGAAACCCCAACGAACACATACATTTGTGAAACGAAATTACTAAGCGGGTAGGAAATTACGTAAAAAGTTGAGTTAGTAAATTTTTTATTGTCGCCGCTATGCGCGGGTAACCAACTAGTATACTGAAATGCATCACTTTTTCATTTGTCACCATTAAGTATGCAATACTTGGATTTATCAAGTGCGACACTTTTTGTTATTTTCTATCACGTATATATCAGTATGTGCAACACGTCTTTAATTAATATGTAACACTTTTTTTCATGCAACAACAGACTGCTATATATATAAATTGATACAAATTTTCATTTCAACATCTACCTATAATATAAGTGAGGAGCTCTTGCATTCTAAAAAGGCCACGTAGGCATCTCATCACATAACACGTGTAAACTATTTTCTTTTATGATTTTTGTATTCCCTACCAATTGCATATTTACTTTATCTATCTACCCCTTTTCTTATGCAACACACTTTTGTTTTTCAGAACTGAATCTCATTCTCTCTCTAATCCTGTCCTCTTCCCCTATTTCTCAGAATAAGGTTCAATCCACCATTTTAATCAACGCTACCACCACTTGACGCTTTTTCTTCTTATCTTCTTTCTTTTTCTTTGAGGGTTATATATTGATTTTGTTTCTTTTTTGCTTTTGCAGGAACAATGGGGATTGTGCATCCCATAATAGTTACATGATGCATCTCTTTATGAAGTAAGAAAACGAGGCTAAGTAGTCTAAAATTTCAGCAATATATCAATTTCTTTCTCTTTAAAGATATACATATATGTAGTCTCACAAAATTGATTTTCAGATTTGAGATTTCCATAAACTTTTCCAGGAAGAGAGTTTTTTTCTCATATATTGGGAGGCATGAAGCAGGTAGCGGACACTAATATTCGATCTTGAACAATGTTGCTTGAATACGGTATTGTCTTCCATAATTATTTTTCATGATATCTTTAGTTATCGTGCGTGGTATTTGTTTCTCATTACACAGAAACTTTGAGACTGAGAAAAAGAGTAATGAAGAATGGATGAAAAGTGGAGGTGGTAGGGATTTTGCAAGATCTAGAAAATTATTGTTATATGTGTTATTTTTAGTTATTAATTGTAAAATTTATCACTTGTAATATCTATAATTTGTATTGAAGATCAAGCTATTTACACTATTACTTCTATAATTCATATTGTATTATTGTATACCTCGATAGTCTTTTTTAGGTTTATGTTACAATTAGTGGCAAAATGCAAGAGAAAATGATTTCAGTAAGTGAGCCAACTAAAGTAAAAAGTGTACAAAGTGCATTTTAGATCCATATATTTACTTGTACTGTTTATTACAGTAGTACGTTAATCAGTGCACACTTTTTTGAAGGTTTGATAATCATCGGCTTGCTTTTACAAGATTAATAAGTGTACTTGGTTAGAAAAAAAATCAAAAATACATGCTGATTAACACTTAACAGTAAGAGGCATTGAGATGAGAATGATGCACACCATTCTATCTTGTAGAAGTTAAAAATAAACCATACACTCAATAAACAATAATCTATTTGTGTCGAAGTGTATATACAAGCATTAATTAGGATACAAAGAAGTTGGTATAGGCTTTTGACTATAGGGGATGGGAGGAGATTAGTGGTGATAGGCGAAGGTATGGGATGTAGAAGAGTATGGTAATACTAACTTTCTAAACAAGTAGTATTATGTGAGCAGTTGGTATCACCGGGTACAACGGGCAGTGCAGGGAGTTGGAATTCTACATTGACTTATCACATTTTAATTTGATGTGTTCACAAGTGAATTTCGTATCTTGCTTGTTGGTAGATCTTGAACTAAGTTACGGAGCAATATTTAAAGTATATGGATAATGGATTTTGTTAGAATTATGGTGTTAACAATAAATCTTTAGAATATATGTTTTAAGTTTATAGTTTTTGCACATTTTCATTATTAATTTGATTAAAAGTTACCGAATAAATTATTTTAAAAAAAGATGTGAATTGACAGGAATACTCTGACACCGAATGCTTTTTATCATCAGTCATTGTCCGCCGAATAAAATAACTCCGAGAACTATCTTGGCCCAGTGGGGAACCACACCAACGGGAGCCAAGACTCTTTAATAAATTTATAAATTTAACTCAAATAGTGCATGTCTAATGTGAAATATAGTTTTATTATAGCGATAAAAGGTTTATAAAATCAAAAAAGTGTATCAATTTAATAATTTATTGATACGTGGTGTTACGGCTTGTTATACACTCGTTTAATACATTCACACTTTACTTTGTTTTTTTTAGTTTAAAAACTGAGTAAAACGCTGTTATATTATAGTGAAATCAAATGTGATAACAAGGTTTATTAAGGATTGACAGGTGCCTTTCAAAAACTCGAATAGAACTTCGAGGGCCGTGCTTTGCACGGCCTAAAATACGTCCTAGTAGTAAAATACATTAGTTTGACAAATATTATATCCAATGTAAAATAACTAACATTTATTGTCAAATAAAAAGAAATATATCGAAGTACGATTCTGAAGATCTTCGACATCTTCTCTGCATATCTCCACTTAGCTTGAAGTATTCCCAAACAATGGTACCTCCTACACAAGAAGATGATATACAATTAGTTTTTTTCTTCATATTGTGGAATAAAAAGTCTAGCTACCATCAACTGTTATAAATCTACATTTCTACTCAATTGACTAATCTTACAATAAGAGTAGAAATACATGTCTATGTAATAGTTATCAACTATTGACCTCTTTTTGATATAAACAAATTTCACGTCTCACCATTTTCTTATGAACCTTATTTATTTTTCTTGCCTCTCCATTTTTTTCTCTCATTAATACAATTTTGTAAAGCCTTTATGCTTTGTATGTTTCACCTCTTAAGTTTGTATCTTTCTCATTTTTTCAGGTAAACGTTGGACGCATTTTTAGAGCACCCGGCAAAAAGATGGGTAGGCTTTTACTTCTTTTCCCTTTCTTCTTCTTCTTCTTCGTCGTGGTTATAACTATATATATTTTCAAAATCTATCACCTTGTAGTAACACATGCACCACCATATATTTCATACTTGCTAAAGAAGTACATAAGTAATTTGCAGGTAAACGTTGGACGCATAAGTAATTTGTGGGCTTAGGCCTTTGGAAAAGTTGGATATATTTCATTTTAGTATGGAAATATACGTGGTATGACCGAGTTGTTTTTAATGTGCAGGCCGGTGTAAATTGAAGCAACGAAAAGTAACTTTTGCAGGTCATAGTTGAGTTATTTATTTGAGGTACGTTTCTTCCTTGGATTCGTAATTTATATGATCTTTTCAGGTTTTATCTTCCTTTTAGTTACCTCCATGTTGTTCATGGAGATGATGACGATGGTGAATAGTGGTTAAGAATGTGGTGTTTTGAAGCAGATTAAGAAAGAACATGGTGGTGAAAGATGGTACAAAAAACACAATTCATGATAGTTACGGCTTCTTTATTTTGGAGACTTGTACCATGTTATTTTCTTTTGGGTGTATCACATGTACTTGCAATTAATGAACTTTTAGTTCAGGAACATACATTAAACTTGTATCATTTTTTTCTATTATCCGTAGTATATTTGTGTACACTGTGATTAACTTATGTTAATCTTTGTTAATTTGATTTTTCTAATTTTTTTTGAAAAGGCTAACAGATTATTATAAAGGAAAGGATTAATTTCATATCTCCTCTTTTTTTCACCAATAATTTTATATATACCCAAATTACAACATTTGAATGCATACTTTTGATGCATGTTTGGGTAAATATGAAATTAATGATGAAAAGAAAAAGAAATATGAAATTGCCCCTAAAGGAAAAACTTAAAAATGCCACAAAAATTAAACTATACGCAATACTATGGAAAGTCTGCCGAAGTGTTAATGTGAAATTGGTCCACTCCTACATTACTATGGAAAGTCTACTAAATTGTTAATGTGAAATTGTGGAATTGTGGAATGTGAAAATAATCTATTAATCTATAAAGGAAAAGTGGGATAATCTTGAAAAGTGGAAAAGTGAAATCTTAAACTATAAATGGAATGTCTTAAACTAATTATATGAAATTGTGAAATGTGAAACTTAAAACTGGAAAAGTGTCGGTTGACATATGTATCTCTACTTTAATGTGTTTTTGGAAGAAATTAATACATACGATGGAAATTTTATAGTGGAAATTATTGTAAAACATAAACAACTTAGACAATATGTTGGAAACCTGCACACTTTATTAACGTAAATTGAATAATAGTAATACACAATTAACATAGATAATTAAAACAGTAAACAAAGAACGAGGCTCGTGTTTAACACGATTCCCTTAAAACAGATTCGCCGTCTGTTTTCCATGGTACAACGTCCAATGCTGTTGTACAGCCGAACTAGACAACTTGCCTGAAAGATTACGGAAAAAGGACGAGTGTTTCTGACCGAAGGAACTGCTGTTATGGTTTAATTGGAGTTCGTTTTCTGTGTCTATAACTGAATGAGAAGAGGCTGCTTATGTAGCCTAAACCTAGCTTAGTTACCAAGCCAAGTTAGCCGATAAGCTTAAGCCGAATTTAAACTTTCAATATTTATCTTAAACTTAATCAGAAAATTTTAGATAAACTCTTAGTTTAAACACAAAAGAATATTCTGGAAACCTTATCAACTGAAAACGAAATCAGCAGCAAAAAGATATGCGTGTAGGCGAGCTTTCGAAGCTGCATTCGTGTCCGTAGGTCGGGCGGGCTCGCATAAGTTCAGAAGCTTCAAACCCATTTTGGCCCAGAAATCTCATTTTCTGCACCCCACCCTACGCGCGTACGTAGGCGTGGAAGCATAACCAACCTAAAGGAATTTGGTAGCCAATACCAAGATGTCCTTATAAACCACTATCCACTTGCCTTTTTGGGCGATGTGGGATAGTTTTAGTTCTCAGATTGTGTGTTCCACGTGCCTCATTTTGAGACACGATATCTCATTCATCTTAACTCCACTTTGGACATACTTTAACTCGTTGCGAAGCTCTCTTCGAGGAGAACGCAAAGCCCCAATCATATATAAGTATATATAACATCTACATATATTAAATGATGTCTAAAGTTAGCAAAAACCCATTTTGCTAAACCATTTTTCCAACAATCCCCCACATGAATGGAGATCGGTCAAAAACACCCGAAAATTTCTGTAAAATTTCTGCGGTTAAGTCCTGCATAGGACAGGTAGGTGTGACCCTTTGAATCTTCCCTTATGAGATGCACTTAGTCTCATAGGTCTGAGTAGACGCGATGTCCTTGAACTCAGCACCCGTTTATGTAGACGACAATACACACTCATACAGGACTCTCCCTGACCTTGTCAATTCTACATAGTCGTGCTCGTCATGGTCATGAGCACTAGCCTGGTTCTGTAAGAGCTCTTAGAAATTGCACCCCCACAATTCCCTTCGAAGCGACCTCACTTCTCTCTCACATAAGTGATTTCATCTTGAATCATTAAAAACACATACTTTCATATTTCATCTTGAATCTTTATGCTTTATGATTTTAACCTAAATCATTAAAGCCATATGTTTAACCTCTCAACAAGTCACATTGTTATAGGAATGGACTAGGAAGTTACAAGTTAAGTAACTCCCCCACATTGACGTGACTTCCCCTATATTTCTATGATTAGGTTGTCCTATTGAACCTAGATCTAAGGATCTCCAGTCAACTAGGTTAGGTTTTCTTTCATAGAAACTCATTCCTTCAAGGGCTTTAGTCCTATTCCTTTGGACGACTTACTAACTAACTTTCTGCCTAAGCCTTTTGTAAACGGATCCACGATGTTATCTTTTGACGCCACGTAGTCAATTAAGATAACTCCTGTTGAGAGTAGTTGTCGTATCTAGTTATGTCGATGATGGATATGTCTAGACTTTCTGTTATACATTGTGCTTTGAGCTCTTCCCATGGCCGATTTACTGTCATAATGTATATTAATGGCCGTTACCGGTTTAGGCCACCTTGGTATGTCCTTTACAAATTGACGTAGCCATTCCGCCTCTTCTTCGCATTTATCTAGCGCGATAAATTCTGATTCCATAATGGACTTAGCTATAACAGTTTTCTTGGAAGACTTCCAAGATATAGCTGCCCATCCTAGTGTAAACACATACCCACTAGTCGATCTAGAATCCTTTATGTCAGATATCCAATTTGCATCACTGTATCCTTCGATAACAGCAGGATGTCTGTCATAATGCAGTCCATAATCGCGACTATATCTCAATTAATGAAGTACCCTCGTTATAGCTTTCCAATGTCCATTACTTGGATTACTAGTATACTTACTTAGCCTACTAATTGCATATGCTAAGTCAGGTCGGGTACCTGTCATCAAGTACATTAACATGTCAATAATCCTTGAATACTCTAATTGGGCAACACCTAAGCCTCTATTTTTAGATAGATGCATACTGGTATCAATTGGAGTTTTAGTTTGGCCGAAATCCCCCGCATTATGAGTATTAAGAATTTTGTCCACGTAATGTGCTTGACTTAACACAAGTCCATTCTGAGTTCGTATGATCTTTATTCCAAGGATCACATCAGCCAAACCCATATCCTTCATGTCAAACTTTGATTTCAACATGTCTTTAGTGGATCTAATTATCTTGTCGTTACTGCCAACGATAAGCATATCATCGACATACAAACACAAAATTACATATCCAGCACTTGTGTCCTTCACGTAAACACACTTGTCGCATTCATTAATTTTGAATCCACTCTCTAACATGGTGTGGTCAAACTTTTGATGCCACTGTTTGGGAGCTTGCTTTAAGCCATACAACGACTTAACAAGTCTACAAACCTTGCCCTCTTGTCCAGGAGCTATGAAACCCTCAGGTTGGTTCATATATATTTCTTCTTCTAAATCTCCGTTTAGAAATGCCGTTTTTACATCCATTTGGTGAACTTCCAAATTTCTCAATGCGGCAATAGCAAGTATCATTCTAATCGAGATTATTCGCATAACAAGCGAATAAGTATCATGTATCTTCTTATTGAAGATCCATTTATAGCCTAGTGGTTTAAAACCAGGAGGTAAATCTACGAGCTCCCAAGTATGATTTTCCAAAATAGAATCTATTTCACTTTTAATGCCTTTTTTTCATTGATGCCCTTTCGAGGAAGTTACCGCTTCTCGGTAAGACATGGGTTCATTTTCTACCATAAAAGAAACAAAATCGGGTGCAAATGATTTCTCGGTTCTTGCCCTTTTGCTTCTTCGCGGTTTAACCTCTTCTTTCTCGAGTTGATCTTGTCTCTCATCATGGAGATCATTATCATATCGTTGTATCTTATCTTGGGCAACTTCATCATCTAATCTAGATGAGCTTCCAGTTTCCTTCGTTGAACAAGGAAATATATTTTCAAAGAAGGAAGCATTCCTTGATTCCATTACAATATTCTTTTGTATATCCGAATTTTTTGAGTCATGTACAATGAAACAATCAGCACTGTTATTCTTAGCACATCCAATGAATATACAATCCATAGATTTAGGTCCAATCTTTTGTGCCTTGGGTATCAGTACAGCTACTTTGGCTAGACACCCCTACACTCGTAAGTACTTATATGATGGTTTTCTTCCCATCTATAGTTCATAAGGGGTCTCTTCTTTTTCCTTATGAGGTATCTTATTCAAAAGATAAGTAGCCGCCAGAATGGCTTCCCCCCACATGTCCTGGCTTAAACCAGAACTTATCAACATGGCATTAACCATTTCTTTCAAGGTACGGTTCTTCCTTTCAGTAATACCGTTTTGCTAAGGAGAATAGGGAGCAGTGAACTTGTGTCTGATTCCATGTTTCGCACA
>BQNB010211499.1:0-10195 GCA_026074375.1 Tanacetum coccineum
AAGGGGAGATTGTTGGGCCAATTTCATTGCCCACTGATTCCTCACTTAGGATTTGAATACAAAATAACCTAAGTGCAATTATCCTTTAACAATTCAAGATCATTGAGTGAATAGTCACTCAGTGAGTTACCTTCAAGATGCTCAGCCTGAGTCTACAAGAAAGACTCTAGCATTCAATAAGGCGGTACTCAGTGAATGAAGCCTGAGCCAAAGAAGAAGGTGATAGGTTCAGTGAGTTATGGCAATAGACACACTAAGTCCCATACGATTGCCAACAACTAGAAGACCCTAAAGACAAGAGACTGAAGAATAGGCGGGATAGTTTGAAAGCGGATAAGTCCAAACTCTGATAACGCCTAAATTATACATGTTTTCAGGTTATTTGCATTTATTTTATAATTTCTAATGAACTTTTGATACTTAATCGACTATATTTGCCATAATAGGTTCATGGTATGTATCGTGGAATAAAACGGAAGAATACACGAAGATTTAAAGCTTAAACAAAGAAAGAACTAAATCTGAATGCTTCCTGACACCTGTCTACTGTTTTGGCCATAACTCGGTCATATGAACTCCGTTTTAGTTGATTCAAGCGGCCACAGAAAGAGAATTCAATTATCTACAACCTTGAAAAATGCCAAGTACTGAAAGTGACCAAAGTGTGGCGGTTTTACCCAAAGTGCGGCATACTTTTGAGTTTGTGGAAAAATTAAAGGCAATTAAATGAAGTGTGCATTAACTCCCTAAGTGCGACACACAAATAAGTTTGTGCGGCGGTTTTTAGCCCTTGAGAAGCCTATAAATACCCTCATTGGCTCTCTCATTCCACATATTATCACACACAAACCTCCAACTCGTGTGTACTACTTGGGATAGATGTTTTTGGTAATAAAGGCTTGAAAAACCTTTGATCCAAACCACCATTGATAACACCTTCATCACCACCATTAGAATCAAAGTTAGAGGTGTTCTTAAAGGAATTTGGATGGTTTTGCTTGATGTTCATCAACAAACCCAGATTTTGATCCATCAAAGAAGCGTAATTGAAATGTTATTTCGAATCTATAAGCAATTGTGACAGAATTGTTCATTGTTTCTGGGTTTTACTTTGAATATCATAAAGTGTTCTTAGGAAAATCTTATGAAATCATCATCTTTTGCTCTTAGAGTTTGGTATAATCTTGTTTATCCTTTGAATATGATTATTATTGAATTGTTTGAGTTCATAATGTGTTTTATTACTTTTTTGATTATGGAGTAGTAATCTTATGTTTGTTTGGGCGTTATGTGATCTTGGATATGGAGTGTTTAGATATGAGTTTATTGAATTGGTAAAACATATTTTATATAAGAAAATAGGCCGAAAGGTTTCTTTATACATGTGTTCTATCAATCCATCTAATATATTGGTTATAATAACTTATAAAGGCCGAAAGGATTTGTTGTTATTAATCGATATAATCACTAGTTATATTTAAAGGCCGAAAGGATTTATAACTTGTGATAACTCTATTTTCTAAACTTATAAACACTATTCCAAACACATCATTATCTAAGTGATCATTGCCTAAACAAACATACCTTAATCATTTGATTGAATCATCTTTTAATCACTTCCTTTACAACATTCGATATATGCAAGATTTGGTTAATTTGATCCGTGACAATCTTATTAACCTTAGCACCTTAATTACAAACTGTGAAAACTTCAATTCCTGTGGAACGACCTGGACTTACCTAAAGCTATACTATACACGAACGGGTATACTTCCCGAGTGTTGTGTTTTTAGTAAAAATCGGTATTTCTAGTATTATAAATTTAAAGCTTGCAAAACACACATCAAGTTTTTGGCGCCATTGCCGGAAGGAGGTTTTCAAAGAAAAATTACTCAAAAAGCTAAAACGGATAAGCTGCTAAAAATCTAATAAGCCTAATAAGCTAAATACTAAAGAACCTATAAGAATTAAATGGTGCAAGACATGTATGAAAAAGACCCAAGGGCGCATTGGTTAAGGTGTTGGTGTGTTGAGGTGGAGGTCACAGGTTCGAGTCCTGTGACTGTCCCTTTTTGCAAAACAATTGTTTTTCTTTTCTTTTTGAAAAAGCTAAAGATTAAGCTAAAACAAGAAACTTAAATAAAGAACTTTTTGCAGATCTTATTAATAAGCTAGAATAAGCTCAACTAAAAGTAACAGTTTGGCTATATAGACTTTCTTGCTTTTGGCTAAAACAGTGAGGTTTTTATAAGCACTAATAAGTCCTAATAAGCTAACAAAAGGCAAATAAGCTGAAACAGTCCTAGTCCTAAACCTAATAAGCATAAAAGATTAAAATTAAGCACATAAAATAAGCTAAAAAACATTAAAAAGCATTCAATTTTTTTTTTTTTTTTTTTTTTTTTTTTTTTTTTAAAAAAAAAAAAAAAAAAAACAAAAAAAAAAAAAAAAAAATTTTTTTTTTTTTTTTTTTTTAAAAAATTTTTTTTTTTTTTTTTTTTAAAAACATCACACACACAACACACACAAAAAAAAAAAAAAAAATAAAAAAAAAAAAAAAATTTTAAAAAAAAAAAAAAAAAAAAAAAAAAAAAAAAAAAAAAAAAAAAAAAATTTTTTTTTTTATTTTTTTTTTTTTTTTTTTTTTCTTTTAAAAAAATGACAGCAGACTTTAAAAGCAGATTTCAAGGAATATTTCCAAATTTTAAGCTAAGATTTAAGAATAATAAGCACTTGAAATAAGCTGAAAAGTAAAAACAGGTTAAGGACAAGACTCAAATATCACAAATACGCTGAAATTAAGCAAAGTCGCTAAAGAAATAAGCTATAAAAGAAAACTGTAAAGGACATATACTACTACTTGTTTTTGACTTATTAAAAATAAAGACAGTTTTGTAGCTTAAAAATAAGACTTAATAAGCAAAATTTAAAGACTCAAAGTTAAAACAGATTAGGACCATGACTCAATAAGCAAGTTCAAACTAAAATTAAGCTTAATCAAACACTAAATAAGCTAACAACCTAAGCTAAAACAGACTGCATACTAACTTTTGACTTTTTGGCTTTTTACTACTAACTTTTAAGACCCTAAAATCACTTTGACATTTTAACAACTTAAAACAGATTAAGCTTAGACTATAATAAGCTAAATAAACTAAACTCAACTCAAATTAAGCTAAAAGGGATCTTAAATGGCCTGCTCAATCAGACCCTAAAGAACAAGCTTAAAATCTCCAAATTGCTTAACTATTTTTGAACAAAAGAACTTAAAAGACTTAACCAAGCAAAATGACTTTAAAAACAGATGACAATGTGCTCATAGACCCTTACATTGATTCACAAAAACATTCCTCAGAAAAAACCATGGACTTTTTGGACATTCTACAAATAAGCAACTAGAAATCTTATTTGAACTCACAGACTTGACATATGATAAAACAACCTACTAATCTTATCAAAACTTATCCTAAACTCATTAGAACTATTACTTAAGCAAAATTAAAGCTGATTAAAACTAGCTTCAAACCTAAAAATTACCCTAGCAGTCTTAACTTATGTTAAGACTGTTTATGCCAAACACCCCTTTAAACTTTCAAATTCCATTTTTTTTAACTGAGAAAGAACTAATTAAGCTTTGGATTTTGAAAACAGATTAAGCATTAAGTTTATTGAAGACAAATAAGCTAAAATCTAAAGAGAATAAGCACTTAACTATAAGCTATACTAATAAGCTACTTAAACTAATAAATGAACAGATTGATATAGAACTAGAATTAAACTATTCTAAGCTTATAACTAGACATATTAAGCTAAATTAAGACAGTTTAAGCACAAATAAGCAATAAATAAACAAATAATAAGCTGAGATAAGCATAAACAGTAATTAAGCTAGAAATAAAGTAAAAGAAATGTACCTTGCTCCCAGCTTAACAGGGACCTAATTTGCTCAAAGGAGCTTATCTACAAGCTCCAGCTTGTTATAAACAAGCTTGTTGATAAAATATAATGCCTAAAAATATTACTAATACTTTTCACATCTTTACGTTTTGATAATCACAAAATATAAAAACATTCAATGTAAAATTAAACGTAAACTAGTAATTAGTAGTAAATTTTCATTTCGAAAATTATATCACTTCAAGGTATGAATAAATAAATGCTTAATGCATTTTATGATCAAATGAAATTTTTATTCAACCTCAAACTTTTATAAAATGTTGTAAACATTTTTATAAACATTACAAAACATTTTCTACAATTAAAAGAAATGTTTTATTCAAAATAAACATTTTGAAATTCAAATTTTCGGACTTAAAATGGCTAGAAAAGTTCCAGAAAATCCCCCCTACACAAAAGACAAACCGGGGAGGCCCTAGCCTAGGGCGGCCCCCTTAAATACACGGGCGGCCCCCTTAATTTTAAGGGGACCGCCCACCTATTTAAGGGGACCGCCCCTAGGTAGACGCTCCCCTAGTCTGTCCTATAAATACTGGACTTTTCCCCACTATTTTCTCACCTTTTGCACTCATTCTTTCTGCTTAAAACAGCCCACATATCTTCTCTAAAATCCTTTGATCATTTAATCATAAAGCTTTGTTTTCAAGTGATCCAAGCTCAATTCCTCAAGTGCAAGAGAAGAATACTTCCATCATCAAGTGAAGAAGTATTACACCTTTGTGTGTTGTTGCAATCTTATTGCATTCATATCATAACTTGTAAATCTTTGGTAAATCTTATAACGTTGTATAGTTGCTATGTTGGGAATAAATCTTCATAAGAGTTAATACTGCCAAGGTATAACTAACAGTACTAATGGAGTTAGTACTGCCAGTACAAACTTAGTACTGCCAAGTGTTAGTTAATACTGCTAGAAGAAAGATTAATACTGCTGATGGTCAAAGCTGCTGACTTGGAGATAAGGATGCATAGAGATAAATAAGGAATGTATATCTTTTATATTTTAGGAAGATTTGTATTTGAATATAATTGTAACTGATCCTAAAAGTTCGGTAGTTATCTTGTAAAGGACTCCTTGTGGTGTATAAAAGGAGATCCTAGGTTAAGGTTTAATATATGCTTATGCTTAAGAGATAGAGATACATCTTAGAGAAAGAACGTTGTAATAGCTTCAAGGTTTGTAACCCTAGTACTAATCAAGAGTACTCGTATTATCAATAATATTGAAGCAGTTTGTGGTTTTATTCATTGTTCTTTGTTTTGTACTGTTCCATTGATATATACTTCTAGAGTATCAAAGTGTAGATTCCGCATACACTTTGATATACAAACAAAGTCTCAACCTTTGTTATTTTGGATTCATTCAAGGTAACATACTCTTTACAAGGTAAAGAACCGATCAAGGCGTGGGATCAACAAGTGGTATCAGAGCCTGTGCTTTGAGAAACTTTGATCTAGAAGTAATGGAGTTGGAGAATTCTCAGAACAATGCTTTGGCTAAGCTTCCCATGCTCAAACTCGGGGAGTATGAGATGTGGGAGATCAGGATCAAACAGTATTTTCAGATCCAGGATTATGCTCTATGGGAGGTCATAGAGAATGGGAATTCATGGGTACCTATTATAACACCCCCAAAATGGGTCGCAGCGGAATATGGGTTGGCGAGTGTTACTTCATAGATCAACAGCACGAGATAAGAGAACGACCTCTATATGAGTCGTTTAAAATTGATACATTGGATTAAATAGACTTGTTTGTTACAATAGCCGAAGCTTAAATAGTTCATCCATGAAATTTAAGTTTTAAGGAATAACAAAATATTCCCAAATGTAATGCATCCAAATTCTTTATAGTAATGACTCCTAATGATGACCACCAATGTATCCTTGTTTCCTCGTTAACTTATTGACCTGAGATCATCATTGCTTTAAAACGTCAACATAAGTTGGTGAATTCATGGTTTGGTAAAATGTATAAAAATAGGACCACAAGATTTCCAATGTAAAGACATGTAACACATTTACAATTATATTAAGTAATTTCGAGTGCACTAAGTTCATGGACACGAAGCTCGAAATATATGTATGCAATTATAATGCACTAATGTGCCCATGTAGATGTTCAAACCCGCACATCCAAATTGTTCCGACTGTATACGTTCGTTGTTTCATTAAGTCGAAAAGATGGCGTTACTCACCCGAACAGGGATGTCAATCCAAATAGTTCTTTTATAACATTCGCGTCGCTAACTAGCAAATTGACTTTTATGAAATGGGAATGTTGGGTTTAGCTTCTTGGCCAAAATCGTAATATGTTTAAAAGAGTACTTGCGTCCAAATGTAAAACAATGCATGTTTCTCACCCCAAAGTTGTAAAACAATATAATTGTATAAAAGCGGGGCTATGAACTCACCGTAAGTGAATGATTGATTATCTAAATCAAAAGAGTGAATCGCCTCGGCAATTTGAATGCAACCTAATTAATTATAGGTCGTATGAGTATAATGTATTTCATATAATTAAAACATCACATGTCGTATAGTTACACCACCACCTAATAGTTTTTATTAATTATTTAAAAGTTAAAACAATAATTAACTCGTACTTTGTTAAATTAAAGTATATATACTTGTACTCGTAAAGAAAATATTATTTTTATTTATTAACACATCGTTTGTAAAAATGTATGATTTAATAATGATATTTTATTATTAAATTAATTGTTTTATAAAAGATTGTACAAAAATAAAAGTAATGCGCGCGAGTTTTAAAACTTCATATCTTTATCGTTTCGACTCCGTTTTATACGTTTCTTATGTCCACGTCTCCGTATTAAAATAAGTTATCAAAATATCATATTTATAAGATTTAACCCACTGATGAACAGTAACTTTTACTGTTCATCACAGTTTATATAAACTATTTTTATAAAACTAATTATATATAACTTGTTTAAATCATAATTTGTTCGTTATAGTTCCGTTTCTCGAGATCCTTATGTCCTTGGATTAGTATTAAGAAAATTTATCAAAATATTAAATTTATAAAATTTAAATCCCTGATGAACAGTAGTATTTACTATTCACAGCAGTTTATAAAAATTGTTTTTATAAAATTAATTATAGATAACTTGTAAAATACGTAACTAGTTCGTTATAATTCCGTTTTTCGAGTTCTTTATGTCCGTGGGTTCGTATT
Organism: Tanacetum coccineum; assembly: GCA_026074375.1. Taxonomy (NCBI): domain Eukaryota; kingdom Viridiplantae; phylum Streptophyta; class Magnoliopsida; order Asterales; family Asteraceae; genus Tanacetum; species Tanacetum coccineum. Next base: position 7,156 of record BQNB010211499.1, read on the forward strand.
AAGGAAATTTATCAAAATATTAGATTTATGAGATTTTTAACCTCTGGTGAAACAGTAATTTAAGTTCATCTCGTTTATTTAATTATTTTTACTAAAGGTTTATTTATATATAAAACTTGTAAAATCCATAACTTGTTTGTTATAATTCTGTTTTTCGGGTTCCTTACATGCCTACGATCCTTGTAAAGAGCACTATTTTTATAAAATATAAAACATAGGATATTTAGTTTGAATTCCAATAGTGTGTATAAATATATAATTAGGGTTTTTAATTTATAAGTTAGTTTACAATCATTTTATTTAAGAACCTTGCACCATTATTTTACCAAGTGTTGTAACCTGTATAATTCTCATGTATTTAGTACTCATTAATGTCATGTCCTTTGTCCCTATTGTAATCATCAAATACATTTATATTGAACTAAAAATGAAACTCAGGTGGTGATTAACTAATGCAAAAGTAGTATACAATAGAAAATAAATAATGAAACATTGAATACTTTATTGATCCTTCTAGAAGTCAAGTCAGGATAATGAACACAAGATGTAACCACAACAAGCCTTCAAAATCAAAACCTAATCAGAAAAACATAAATATGTTTTCTTGATAATTCCTTGTTAAACCCGAATCCAAAAGCTTCCCAACACCTTGTAGTTGTTTAGGTAGTCTTAGAATGAAACTCTTGAATGCTCTGGAATACCCTGGTTGCAAAAATTAAATGATAAACCCTAATGATCCAGTATGCCGTAGGTTGTAGGGCTCAAAAGAAGAGTGTTCTTGCTCTTGTTTTTTTTGTTTGGAATGGAAGTGTATAATGGTGATCCCTAGGGTTCCTTTTATAGTGTTTAGAAAAACCATAAACACCTATTGAAACCATGAGGCATGGAAAGGATTAGGGTACATGAGCAAAGTGACCTCTCATCCTCCCTAGGCAATACCCTTGGCACAAGGGGAGAATGGGTACATGGATTAGAAAATTATAGAAAGCATGAGCTTATGGTACTTTATGTATGGTTTACAAATTGTAGGAAAGGTTTAATAGGGATTAAATGATTTATTTCATGTAATAAAGTCATGTCCGTTCTAAGATGTATAAGTGAGAAAATATTAAATTTTGAGTATTGGGTATAAATGTGGGTATTTGTTAAGTGTAGATGGGTTATGGTGCTTCCGGGTACGACGAATGTATTTTATTGCGAAACGTAGCGTTTTACGTAACCAAACAAAAAATAAATATGAATAGTTATAAAATCTATACTCTTAATATTCATATAACACTTGCTTGATATCAACTTTAATTTGTTTGATGTCCGTTTACATTGATCATGTTTTAGTTTACGCGATTTACTATAAGATAATAATTCAATAAAGCGAACGCGTTAAAAACTCTAAAAATATATTAATGGAATTTATTAAAGTTGAAAATAACCTGAAAATGAGAAATGTTACACCTATTCCTGTAACATCACCAGCAGAAACTGCTACATCAACAGGAACAAAGATGACTGTGCCTTCTACTGCTGAAGAAAAGACATGTAAAAAGAATGATGTAAAGGCAAGAAGTCTACTGCTCATGGCACTTGCTCCAATGAACATTCATCTTACCTCGACAGTATGTTGAGTGCTCATTCAATGTTTGCTGCAATCAAAGCTCGATTTGGAGGATGAAAGCAACAAAGAAGTACAGAAGCTCGTTGATAAACATACAGTTATGAAAACATTTAGTGCTTCAAGCTCAGAAATCACTTGATTCTATCTTTAACAGGCTTCAAAGGTCTGTTAGTTAGATGGCAATTTCTGGGTATGGTTACTCCTCCAGAAGATCTGAATGTAAAAATTTTAAGGAGCTTACCTATCTTGAATGGATACACATGGTGGTAGGTTTGGATGAACAAAACTGATTTTGATACTATGAGTTTGGATGATTTGTACAACAATTTTAAAATTGTTGAACAGAAGGTTAAGAAATCTGCTGGTGCAAGCAATGATGATAAAAACTTGGCATTTGTAACAACTACAAGCAATACTAATAATATTAATACTGTTAACCCAGAAGTTAGTACTACTACCACAAAGGTTAATACTGCCAGTACTGAAATTAGTACTGCTAGATTTAGTGATGCCACAGTATATGCCTTTCTATCCACTCAACCAAAAGGGTCTAAACTAGTTCATGAAGACCTTGAGCAACTTCATAATGATGATTTGGAAGAAATAGATTTAAAGTGGAATAGGCACTTAGCTAAGCATGAGGGCAAGGGAAAGTTTATCAGAGAACTGGAGGAAAAATCATCATTTGATGGAAAGCAATACTGCTAGGTTGATAAATCAAAGTGAATGTTTCAATCTGCCATTTGAATGAGACATTTTGCCAGAGAATGCAGAGCACCAAGGAGTAAAGACAACAGAAATTGGAATCAAGGTAGCTCATCAAAGACAATAAAGATTGAAGATGCTTCTGAAAAAGCAATGTGTGCTATAGATGGTGCTGGATTTGACTGGAGTGACATGGTAGAAGAAGAAATTCAAGCAAATATGGCTCTCATGGCATTCTCAGATTCTGAGGTAAAAAATGATAAATCTTGTTTTAAAACTTGTCTAAAAAATTATGAAGATCTTAAGAAATAGTATGATGATTTGCTTGTTAAATTAGATGATACTGGTTTTAAAGCAGCTACATACAAAAGAGGTTTAGTAACTTTAGAAGATCAAATTATTAAATATAGAGAACATGAAGTTCTTTTTTCTAAGGAAATTGTTCTACTTAAAAGAAGTGTAGGTCACAAAGAATATCAGATGGGATTACTTAGGGTTGAACTTGAAAAGGCCAAACAAGAAAAGGAGGGGTTTGAGTTTAAGATTGCAAAATTTGATAAATCTGCAAAAGACTTAGAATAGTTGTTAGGGAATCAGATAACTGACAATAGCAAAAAGGGATTGGGGTATAGTGTAGTTCCTCCACCTCATCCTTTGATTCTTAATAGACCAACACCTTTAGACTTATCTTATTTTGGTCTTGATGAGTTCAAAGAGCCTGAG
>BQNB010211502.1:0-10195 GCA_026074375.1 Tanacetum coccineum
CACTTCGGGGGAGATTGTTAGCCTCAAAATATTGAGTCGAACATGAAGTTCGTTCATTATATATTTAAGTCTCGGTCAATTAATTAGTTAATGTTGTAATAGAATATTATCAGGAATCGGGCTCGATAGTTAAACTAATATTGTATATGTTTTGGGTTTAATCCCAAGCAAAACCCGAGCCCGAGTCCTAGTTAAATATCCCGCGCGTCACATTAAATGTGTAGGGGTATATATAGATATTTTTCACTTAGAAAAATATCTCTTCTCATTTTTTAATAAATATCTTTTCTCTCAATTCTCTCATCTCTCTCTCTTCTTTCTCTCTCTACACCACCATCTTTCTTATTAATTTCTTGTTACAAATTCGTGCATCATATGTGTTATATGAAGTGTTAACGGGTTCCTACAGATATCTTAAGATTATATATGACTATTTGTTTTATGTTTTTATCTTAACACTAATTAAATGTGTATCCCGTGTCCTAACCTTTATATCACCCAATAAACCTGTATTATGTCACCCATGTTGCCTTTAAGAATTGTTTAGACCCTAACTCTAACTGGTGCAGATTTATATACTTTCCAAGCTTATGATAGAATACATGTTATGACCGTGCAGATGAGCGATCACACCAAAAATGAACACTTATACTAGTTGAGAGTTGAGTGATTTTTGATCCCCTTTTCGTGAGGTGTTCGACTTTGATGTTTCTAGCATAAGTGTTTTATAGATTCATTTCTTAGATTCAAATCAGAGAAACCTTTTTATAAACTATTCTAACAAGTCAACTTGAGGGCAATCAAAAGTTAAGTGGGGGGATATTTGATAACATCAAATATTTGATACTTTTTAGTGTCAATTTTCCCCTAAAAATACTTGTAATTGTTTTATAAATACTTGAATTCGATACTTTTACTATTATTTCGTTATTTTCAGGTAAAATGCAAGTATGCGACAAGAAACACGGGAAAAGGATGTAAAAATGAAGAAAACACGAATTCTTACGAGACTTTACGGCATAACCCCTACGATAGTGTTATGCTGTAACCTATTCAAGGCAAGACACGTTACCCATCAAGATTACGGCGTAACTACACGCAAGGGTTACGTCGTAACATAATTATTATGAAAGGATGAGTTTTCTGAGTCAGCATTACGGCCCAACGTGGACAATTGATTACGCCATAACATCCTTTAAGCCTACAAGATGGAAAGTGCACGTCAGCATATTACGGTGTAAATTCCTAAAAGGTCAGCCCGTAAACTACTCAAATCTATAAATAGAGGCCTTATTCAGACAATTTGATATCAACCATTCCACCACAGATCTAAGGGGTGATCAAGGCCTCCATAGCTCAAAGAATTCCACAAGAAGTCCAAGGGAGATCACACTTAATTTACTTTTATATTTAATCATTTATAAACCACTCCTATAAGAATGATGAGTTTTCTATCCATGATTATCTTTATTAATTCTTGTTGTGTTGTTTCCATGAGCAGCTAAGCACTTCAAGTGCTGGCCTAGTCATGAATCTACTATCGTTATAATGTTTGTTTCCTGTTAGATCATGGTTTCGTTGGATATCCTTTTGACTATCGTGTAACCTTGGGTTTTGGTATTATTGCGGGTGGTTTAGATCATGTTAATCATGTTATTAGATTACCACTTGAACATGAGATTAGCAGGATACTAGGGAAGGATGATTATTCTAACCCTAGTGTAGGAACTAACCCTGTTACCGCCTCTATCACTTAATATACTTAAAAAGCACAAGAACTCTTTCAGAGAGGGTTAATAATCTGTATAGGTTATTAGACTAGTTCTTGGGATAGTTGGGATTAATCACTATAACCTGGTTCCCCTACCTTCGTGACTTTCGGGAGATTCGGGATCGCATGAATTATAGGGCAGACTAAATATATCTATTTAGGTCTGTTGACTTTAGAAACCACTAATGAAACCATGATGTAATATTGCACATGAAAACATAGTTATAACGGTAGTAATGGAATGGCTAGGCTAGCGCGCTTCTCTCCCTGATAACTTCTATCTCTTTTACTTTTTCGCATATTTACTTTCTTGTTAATCTCAAATCAATCTTAAAACTACTATCAAAACGTGACACTTTCAAATTAAAACTAATTAACACTTAGCTCTTGGGACGACCTTGGATTTACCATCTCTACACTACTCACGTTCGAGTCCTCTGCCCGTTAGTGCGTTTGTAAAGTTAGAACGAGTTTTATAAATTTAAAACTTAGTAAATAAATATTTAAAATAAAATATGCAACAATAAGCTAATGCCTTATTTTCTTATTGATTTGTTATTGGATTAATTTTGGACTTTTGATATCTTATTAATTTCGTTTAGGCTTATTGGGCCTAAAATGCCAATAAGAACCATTTTGACTTTCGACTTATTTTTATTAAGGGATTGTTACTTATTTGAACTTATGAACGTTTACTATTATTATCGTAACTTAGTAGTTACAAAACCTATATTTGGGAATGTGATGATTGAAGAAAAGCGTTGAAAGTGTTTTGAGAATTTAAGTCTACGACTTTGGAAAACTAATATTTACGAACGGGTAATGCCGAAATTTCGTAAAAACTATATACTTAGAATTATTTGTGAAAACATATACTTATAAAACCTTTCTAAAACATATTAATATATATATTTAATTTATATAGATAAACTAAAATACATATTTACTTTATATGTTCAAGTGTTTTCATTAATATCGAATATAAGGCGAAAAATATAAATTTATTAAATTTTATAAATATAAATTTTCTATTAATTATTACGTAAATTAAAAAAATAAAAACATTATTATCAAATTGTCTAAATCATTATTTTGGGTTACCGGGTAAAATGCCAAAACTTATTTATTTTGTTTATTTTCCTATTATACTCTATATATTTATATTAATCTTCGTAATACGTTTCGTCGAGTCAAAATCACTACGACTACTACACAACCAACAATACTAAAACATTTTCGTAATAATCGTACAACTACTTTCTAAATCCTTAAGTATTTTCGTAATTCACGTCATATTTATTCTGAACCCGACCGTCCATTCTTTAGGTCGTGACTGTGTACCATCGTCCTTTACCGTGAGATCGTTCTGCTAGCCTTTTCACTACTTCATTTCACCAATCAAGGTGAGTTCGTAACCCCGCGTTTTACCATTTTACATTACTATTTTGGGGTGAAAGCATTGCTTATTTTTAAACCTTGGACATAAATTTTGCTTGAATACTTTGCTTGTTTACGTGTTGCCTAAGTAGCGATAACCCACCATGCCCCACTATCATGAACCGTTAGTTACCTTGTGTAGGCGCGGGTGTTATAAATGGATCTATTTGGGATTGACATCCCCGTTCGGGTAAGTAGCGCTTACTAGTTTGAGAGACGAACTAACGAACGTATACCATGTCGGAATGCGGATGTTTCGGGTTGAACATCTACCAGGGCACTTAATATCTTATTATGTCTGAAATTGATTGGCATACAAACTGTCGTAGCCTCGGTGTCATAATCTTAGAGCAACATAAATATACTTTTATGATCGTTGTATGTGTTACAATGATCATGGTTTTAAATTATTGTGTTCTATACTTATGATATAACTAAACCTTCGAATTCACCAACTTTATGTTGACAATTTTAAGCATGCTTTCAGGTACTTGATATGGATTCTTATTTGAACTGCTGTATGGTATCTTCCTACTGTCTGACTGTACTTTTCAAGACTTCTATATTTATCATACTCATTATCATTTTAAACATTTTAAGCTCCCACTACCATTACTTATGTTTCCGCAAACCTTTTTATTATGCTATGAAATGATGTAAGACTTATCTATATTTTAAATTGATGTAATGAGTATGAATGTCTTTTCAAAACGCCCTATAGAGGTCGTTCTCTTGATTTTATATGATGTATATTATGACGTCATGCCCTTGGACACGTATTCCATCCAGACCTCGTTTGGGGGGTGTGACAGATTGGTATCTAGAGCCAATGGAGAGACGGATGTTAGAGTTAAGGTTGGGATTAAGACTGAGGCAGAGGCCGGTGAGGAGGCTAATGCCGAGATTCAGCCAGAGGGTACCATAGAGATTGGGGTCGACATTGCTATTGAGATTGATATCCCAGATGACTCGCTTATGCCTGACGCTATTGAGCGATTAGGACAGCTTGAGGAGGGTATGCAGGGTATGTATGATCACCTACAAGAGATACCTCTCCAGAGGATAGATGATATAGAGTCAAGGCAGAGATAGCAGGAGGGTAGGAACCTGATTGCTGATGATGAGAGGTCTAGTTTGTTAGAGCGTGTTGTGGCATTAGAGGTTAGCAACACGGGACTTCAAGATGCTCTAGGTATTGAGAGAGTGAGAGCTAACAGTTTACAGTAATGCTTGGGCTATGCGGAGGAGGAGCTCAGGCAGGTTCACGAGCTTTGTGCTTAGGAGAGTCAGAGACTTTGGAGGATGTATACTTACATTTTGTTTTGCCATGTTATATTTTATTTTATTCACGATACAGTAGCCTACATACAATGACAAAAAGTGTCAAGTTTACTACGTTTTTAGGTAATTAACCCATTTATCTTTGATGTTGTGTAGAAATGAAAACAGTTTGACTCGTTTATCATTTGTTTACAAAACATGACAAATTGGTAGGATCTTACGATCTCGATCTTGCAAAGACAAAAACGATCTCATGTGAGATCGCGATCTTGACAACGGCGTAGAAGTCTCAATCATTTACGACGCCTAGAGATATATTAGTATATTACATATATAAATTAATTATATACGGCTTGTAGAGGTTATGGGACACATATATATTTCTATTATTTTCGTGTTTTGTGTTTAGTTTTTGTTCTTAGTAAATTTTGTATATTGTCTGTTTTCTTTGCCTTCCAGTCTTTTTTATTAGTGTATATTTCAGCTTAGTATGGAGAGCTTGTTGAACATTTTGGAATGGTATGTAAGAGATTATGAAGAAAGCGCCAAGGCAAAGAAGCTGATGCTTAAACGACTTGGCGAGAGTGTAAATGGAGACTATGATGAATATTAAGATTAGGGGTGGCAATTCGGGTCGGGTTCGAGTTGGCGGGTTCGGGTTGACAGGTTGGCGGGTCAGAAAATCTCAACCTAAACCCGACTCATTTAAATAATCGGGTCAGATATGTCAACCCTAACCTGTTTACACATAACCCGAACCTGACCCATTTAACCCGTATATATACTAGGGTTGGCGGGTTAAATAAGTTCCTTGGGTTGAATAGGTTAAATGGGGTTCGGGTTGACCTATTTAACCCATTTTATATACACAAGTTGGCACATTACATGGGTTAAATAGGTTAAACGGGTTTACGGGTCAACCCGTTTAACCCATTTAACACATATAATAAAATATAAATAATTTTTAATTTTAGAAAAAAATCTTAAACGGGTTAACGGGTCGACCCGATTAATTTATTCCCAATCCAAACCTAACTTGTTTAGTAAACGGGTCAGATGGGTCGACCCAAACTCAACCCAAAATCTATTAGACTCAACCCGAACCTGATGATTTTTGTGTCAGTTTCAGGTCGGGTTTTGTGTCGGGTCAAAAATTGCCACCCCTAGTTGATGGGTTAGATATTGAGCAGGTTATGGCAGGGGTTGAGATGGGTATCAAGCCAGGGTTGGCAGTTGTTGAGTCTGAGAGTGAGCCAGAGGAGGCAAAGGCCGATGATGAGGCTGATGTTGAGGTTCAGCTAAAGGGGACCATAAAGATTAGGGTCGACGTTACTACAGGGATTGATATCCCAAATAAATTGCCCATGCCAGACACTATTAAGCGACTAGAGCAGCTTAAGGAGAGTGTTCAGGGTATGTATAGGCACATGCCAGAGATACCCCTCAAGAGGATATATGATATTGAGGCAGGACAGACAGACCTACAGGCTAGGAAACTTATTGCTGAGGGTGAGAGGTCTGGTTTGTTAGAGCGTATTGTAGCCTTAGAGGGTAGCAACACGAGACTTTGAGACGCTTTAGGTATTGAGAGAGTAAGAGCTGACAGTTTACAACGACGCTTGGGTTATGTAGAGGATGTCGCGAGCTTCAGGCTCATAAGAGTCGAAAACTTTGGAGGATAGAGACCTTCATGATGAGGACACATGATTATCGTCCTTAGACTAATAACATCATGAGTTATGGGTGGATCATAGTAGTAGTAGTAGTGGTAGTATGTGTAGAAAACTCATTTTGGGAAATCGTATAACCGTCTTCGAATTTTATATGAAATGAAATCTTATTATTATTATTATGATCTTCTCTTGTGTTCATTCCATATAATCATGGTATTCGTTCGTTCTGGCAAATCGTTATTCTAATTTATTTTATAAACTTTATTTTGCAAATTCTCTTTATTGTTTATTTTAACTTTACCCCGTTCTGAATCTCACTTTGTGTTGTAATTTATGGCTAGAATTATGACTATTACTCGCTCTGGTATGACTCTCGAAGCCATCAAAGAATTAATCTCTCGACGAGTTGAAAAGGCGTTGGCTGCTCAAGAGGTCAACCGTAACGCTGGACTCATTGATGAAAACCAAAGCCAGAATGGAGATGATAACGATAACGGAAGTGGAGGAAATGGAAACCATGGTGACAATAATGGGGATGGAAATCAGAATGGGGTAAATGCAGGTGCAATAAGAAATGCACCAGTTGCTAGGGTTTATACCTATAAGGATTTTCTCAATTGTCAACCATGCAACTTTAGTGGTATTGAAGGAGTCGTCGGTTTGGCTAGGTGGTTTGAGAAAATGGAATCGGTGTTTTGTATCAGCAATTGTTCCCTAAACTCTCAAGTGAAGTTGGCTATTTGCACCTTGCTAGATGGAGCTCTGACTTGGTGGAATTCCCATGTGCAGACTATTGGCATTGATGAGGCATATGAGATGCCATGGAAGGATTTGATGAAGCTGTTGATTGAAGTGTATTGTCCGAGGAATGAAATCCAGAAGCTAGAAAATGAGTTGTGGAACTTGTGTGTCAAGGGGACGGATGTCGTTGGCTACACGCGACGATTTTAGGAGTTGACCTTGCTATGTCCCAGGTTGGTTCCTGAGGAGAACGACAAAATTGAGAGGTTCATCTGGGGTTTTCCAGATAACATTCAAGGTAATGTTACCTCTTCTAAGCCAGTTCGACTACAAGATGCCATCAGGATGGCTAATGGCCTAATGGATCAGAAAGTTTGCGTGTATGCTGCAAGGAGTGCTAAGCAAAAGAGGAAGTTTAACAACAACCCACGGGGCAACTGTGTACAGCAGCCACCTTTCAAGAGGCAAAATGTGGCTCAAGCTTACACAGTGGGCAACAGTGAGAAGAGAGGGTATGCTAGGAGTGATCCATACTGTAACAAGTACATATTGCATCATGAAGGCCCATGCACTATAAAGTTTACCAACTGCAGGAAGGTTGGCCACATGGCCAGGGACTGTAAGACTGTTGTTGATGTCCCAACACCAAGAGCCCCCGTGGCGAACCAGAGGGTTATGACCTATTTTGGTTGTGGTGGTCAGGGACATTACAAAAATGATTGCCCTAAACTCAAGAATCAAAATCGTGTGAACAAGGCTGCCAACAATGATACTCATGGGAGAGCCTATGCATTAGGAGGAATGACGGCAACCCAGACTCCAACGTCGTTACGAGTACGTTCCTCCTCAATAATCATTATGCATACATCTTATTTGACTCTGGAGCCGATAGAAGCTTTCTATCGACTACGTTTAGTACCTTAATTGATATCCCTCCTACTGCGTTAGACGTTAGTTATACTATTAAATTAGTCGATGGGCGAATCGTCGAATCCGACACAATTATTAAGGGTTGTACGTTAAACTTGCTTGATCTCCCGTTCAGTACTGACCTAATGCCTGTAGAGCTGGGTAGCTTTGATGTTATAATTGGGATGGATTGGTTATCAAAGTATCATGCTGTAATTGTTTGTGACTAAAAGATTGTTCGTATTCCCTACGGCAATGAAATATTAACGATTCGAGGCGACGGAAGCAACGAAGGGAGTAACTCGAGATTGAGCATAATCTCGTGCACCAAGACTCAAAAGCACATTCAGAGAGGGTGCCATGTGTTTCTGGCATAAATTTCGGTAAAAAAGACGGAAGACAAATCGGATGAGAAACGACTTGTAGACGTGCTGATCGTCCAGGATTTTCTGGAGGTCTTTCTAGAAGACTTGTCAGGACTTCCACCAGCTCGACAAGTCGAATTCCAAATCGACTTAGTCCTTGGTGTTGCACTTGTAGCACGAGCTCCTTATCAGTTAGCACCATCTGAGATGCAAGAGTTGTCCGCTCAGTTGCAAGAACTGACTGACATGGGTTTTATAAGACCAAGTTCCTCACCCTGGGGAGCTTCGGTTTTATTTGTCAAGAAGAAGGATGGATCGTTTCGCATGTGCATTGATTATCGTAAACTGAACAAGCTTACAGTTAAGAACCGTTATCGCTCTCGAGGATCGACGATCTGTTTGATCAGTTGCAAGGGTCGAGCGTTTACTCAAAGATTGATATGAGGTCTGGTTATCACCAACTTTGAGTTCGGGAAGAGGAATTTACAAAGACGGCATTTAGGACTCGTTATGGTCATTACCAGTTCCAAGTAATGCCTTTTGGATTGACCAATTCACCGGCGGTATTCATGGATCTAATGAACCGGGTGTGGAAGCCATATCTGGATAAATTCGTGATTGTCTTTATTAATGACATTCTGATCTACTCCAAGAGCAAGGAAGAACACGAAGGGCACCTTAAGCTAATTATGAAATTACTTAAGAAGGAGGAATTATACGCCAAGTTCTCAAAGTGCGATTTTTGGCTCTCTAAGGTACAATTTCTCAGTCACGTGATTGATAGAGAAGGCATTCACATTGATCCAGCTAAGATTGAGTCGATTAAGGATTGGGCATCGCCAAAGACTACAACAGAAATTTGCCAATTTTTAGGTATTGCCGGTTATTACCGAAGGTTCATCGAGGGTTTCTCCAAGATTGCTAGACCTATGACTAAGTTGACTCAGAACAGTGTGAAGTACGAATGTGGAGAAAATAAGGAAGCGGCATTTCTTTTCGTGGTGTATTGGGATGCTTCGCACAAGGGGTTGGGCGCGGTTCTGATGCAGAATGAGAAAGTTATAGCTTACGCATGCCGCCAACTTAAGGTTCATGAAAAGAACTACACGACCCACGATTTGGAATTGGGAGTTGTGGTGTTCGCTCTTAAGATGTGGAGACATTATTTGTACGGAACAAAATGTGTTGTATTCACTGATTATAAGAGCTTCCAACACATTCTCGATTAGAAGGAGTTGAACATGATACAACGTAGATAGTTATAGCTGTTAAGTAATTATGACTGCAAGATTCGTTATCACCCTTGGAAGGCGAACGTGGTGGCTGATGCTCTAAGCCAAAAGGAAAGGGTTAAGCCACTACGAGTTCGAGCTTTAATGATGACAATCGACTTAAACCTTCCATCACAAATATTGAACGCCTAGACTGAAGCAAGGAAGGAGGAGAACTACGCCACAGAAGACTTGTGCGGTATGATTACAAAGCTTAAACCCTATACTGATAGAACGTTATGTTTGAAGAATAGGAGTTGGATACCCTGTTTTGGAAACTTAAGAGCTTTGATTATGCATGAGTCGCATAAGTCAAAGTATTCTATAAATCCTGGATAAGACAAGATGTACTATGACCTTAAGAAGTTATATTGGTGGCCAAACATGAAAGCCGAGATTACCACCTATATCAACAAATGCTTGACTTGTGCTAAGGTTAAAGCTGAACATCAAAAGCCTTCAGGTTTGCTGGTACAACTTGATATTCCCCAATGGAAATGGGAAAAGATCACCATGGACTTCGTACCCAAACTAACAAAGACGTCTACTGGTCAAGATACGATCTGGGTGATTGTTGACCGACTTACCAAATCTGCTCATTTTTTGTTAATGAAGGAAACATACTCGATAGAGAAGTTAACGAGACAATACATGAAAGAAGTTATCTCGAGGCATGGAGTGCCAGTTTCGATCATCTTTGATCATGATAGTAGATTTACCTCTCATTTATGGCAGTTACTTCAGGAA
>BQNB010211506.1:0-10194 GCA_026074375.1 Tanacetum coccineum
CTTTTAGACTATTCTTACTATATATATTTTATATTTTATTATATTATATATATTTTAAGGTGTAGTTTGGCAGCGATCAGTTACCTGAATTTCTTTGGGCTGAAGCAGTTGCTACAACATGTTTTACTCAAAACCGGTCAATCATCAACACACGACACAATAAAACACCTTATGAGCTGTTACATGGACAAAATCCAAATGTTGTGTATTTTCATGTGTTTGGCTCATTGCGTTATCCGACAAATGACCGTGATGATCTTGGGAAAATGAAACCTAATACGTAACAAAGATTGAGACCACGTTTGTTGTTCGGACAATGATTTGAATTGGAAACAAAGATTGATTTGATTATCTACTTTTACAAATTAAAATAAGCAAATGATAACAATTAAGCACGAAAACAAATAACGGGAAATTAAACTTTAACTAAAAATGTAAAATAGGAACCCTAAATGGCAGTTAAAAACTCTAAATTTTCAAAATTAAACCTAAATTGAATTTTTCTTTTTAAATGAACTATAATTGACTAAAAAGTAAGTTTAAAGAAAACTAGAACAAAACCGGAATTAAAATGAGCTTAGAAACGCGAAAAACGTGAACGGGAACGAATCCCGTTCTTTAAAAATTGAAAATTTTGCAATTTTAACCCTACGAAAGCAAAACTAATTTTCCTAGAAACTTTACGATAAAATAAAATTTTCTAAAAAAAAATATATTTTTTTGGTTATTTTTCTATTTTTTATGATTTTTTTAAAGTTTTTAATAAAAATAAATGTTTAAAAATACTACACTAATTATAAAAATTCCAATAAAAATACAGAAAATAGCTTGAACTAAAAGGGACCTAGGAAAAATAAGCTTAGTTACACAGCTTATCGAATAAGCTGTGTAAAAAGCTATAACAGCTTATAAAGCTTAAATGGGAAAACGAGTACTAATATTAAACTTTGTAATCCTATAACGAAAAAAACCCCAGGGCACGATGGTAGTGAGGTGTGTGTTGTGTGTATAAGGGTTGAGGGTGTTGAGGTCGGGGGTTCGAGCCTTGCTCACCCCCGATTTCCACCTTCCCTTTTTTTTATTTTTGAAAACTTATAAAAACAAAGTTGTAGAAAACCTAAAAATAAACAACTTTAATAAAAGAAATTATTTTTGAAACTCAAGAAATAAGCTGAAAATAGCTTAAAAAGAAAAGAAAAGCATTTAACTATTATTCTTTTTTGGACTTTCATTTTAAATATTTTACAATTTCATAAATGGCTAACCATTTAGCTAAAAGCTACTTTCTATCTAAGACTAACCTAATAGAAAATATTAATAAGATTGAGCATAAATAATAAGAGGGACAAGCTTAAATAGAAGCCTCAGCTAGTACTAACTTAAAAGTTAGTACTGCTAGCTTTAAACTTAAAGCTGCTAAACTTCTAAAACTAAATAAGCTAAAAGCTAACCTAAATAAGCTGGATTTTACTTAATCCTAGACTTAATAATTACTCTAAACTAGAAACAAGCACAAATAAGCAATCCATAAGCTAAATTATCAAATTTTAACACTCAAATTAGACGAAAACAAAAACAGCCTTTTAGTATAGGACACTTTGAGCTTAAATTCTAATAAGCAAATAGAACCTTATGCCTTAGTGGTTTATATTTTTAGAAACCTTATACTACTAGCTACTTAAAACAACTCTTAAAAACTATTTTGAAATACAAATGCTTAATGAAAAATCTAATTGAAAACAGCTTGCAGACAGAATACCATATTTTTTGGTTTTTTTAAATTTTATGAAAAGACAAATAACAACTTTTTTAGTTTAAAAACAGATAAGTAAATAAAAACTTTTTAAAGTAAAAATAAGACCTAAATTATCTATATTGAACCTATCTTCTAGTAGTTGCTATTGAAAATATAAATTGTCTAAAAACTACTTTAACTCAATGAAAATTTGACTTGAATTCTCGGTGTTTTTGCTTTCAATGCCTACTTATGCACTTGACGAAAAGCCATAAAAACTTATAAAATTGGCAGGAATTAGAAAACTTATTTGGCACACTCTAAGAGCACCAAACTAAGAACAATGAAAGCATAAAATAATAGCAGATATTCAGTTAAGCCTTAAAATTCTACTTTGACTGACCTATATATAGACAACATATTCAATTTTTTATGGCAAGAATTCCTATAAAAACTTGATCTCAAACTTAAAACAATCTAGAATCCTAACTAATTATACCCAAAAATGAAAATCAAATTCAGATTAGGCACTAAATGGTACACAAGCAACATTGACTTTTGGTTAGTGATGCTGTGCCAAACACTCCCTTTAAAAACTTGATAATTTCCATTTTAACTTATAAAATAAGAGATTTAGTGATTAAAACTTAAACTACAGACCAATGGAACAGATTATAACAACCTAAACAAGCAATTATCAATAAGCAAATAAGCCAGAAACAATAAGCTACTAGTTATGCTAACTATTTTTGAGTTTTTGACAGTTTTATGAATCAAAACTAAGAAATCTAAGATCTATGCTATAAAAAATGAAAAACTTATATTCCAACTATATTTATAACGAACAAAATAGACATAATTAGGTCACAAATAAAGCTAAGGACTATAGAGAATATAAGCTTATGCAATAATTAAAGATAAGATTGCTTGAAATTTAAAGGAAAACTTATAAAAGCTTTGCTAAACAAAAAGGCAATGGTGCTCACAGGATCTTTCAACAGCTCTTGTTTATAACATGGATATAAGCTAGTAAGGTCCTATGAACTCATCCATGGCTAGTTTCACATCCAAAAGCTCAAAATCCATTTAGCAAAGGTATTTGACTGATTTTAAGAGTTTAAATAGATTAGATGCTTATTATGAGCTCAATTTGAGCTTAGAGACTCAAAGAGCTTGTATGAGCTTATTAGGAGCTTTTGAAACTGTAAACCATTGAGATTTAAGGATTTAAAAACTTGTAGGTAAACGGATTAGGTAAAAACAAAGGAGAATTTCATTAACATTGAAATTAGATTACAATAAGGAGAAAGTAAGAGTACAATAAGTTGGAAAAGTTACACTACTTAAGCTTAAATTCTAAAAATTACAATTTAACTAAAAATTTTCAAAGCTAAAAACTAGATTTTTTTGTGAATGTGAGGGGCTATTTATAGCCTGCAAATGAAGCTTCTAGGACTTGGATCATACTCCTTTCTCCCTTAATCTTGTCCCTTCATTCTTTCTCATCATTGGATGTCTTCTTATCACCGTTGGATTAATTGGGGTGAGCACACAGAATGCCCCCCCCCCCCATCCGATTTCCACCTTCAACCCTTATAAACGTCTTACACAACACCTCACTACCAACATGCCCTGGGGTCTTTTTCATTATACATTTACAAAATTTATTATTTGAATACGTTTTCTTCCTTTTAGCTTATAAGCTGTTTTAAGCTTATTACACTGGCTTATTCAATAGCTGTGTAATAAGCTTATTTTCCTAGGTCTCTTTAGTTAAAATATTTTTTCTGTTATTTTTTTAGGAATTTTTATAATTAGTTGTAGTTATTTTTAAAAATTTTTTTTTTAAACAAAACTTTAAAAATTCATAAAAAATAGAAAAATAATCAAAAAAATAAAATCCTTTTTAGATTTTTTCTTTTTTCATAAGGTTCTAGGAAAATTTAGTTTTGCTTTAGTAGGGTTTTTAAAAATTGCAAACAAAATTTCAATTTTTCAAAGTACGGATTCGTTTCCGTTCTCATTTTTCGTGTTTTGTTTTTAAGCTCATTTTAATTTCGTTTTTGTTCTAGTTTTCTTTAAACTTATTTTTTAGTCAATTAGAGTCTATTTAAAAAGAAAAATTCATTTTAGGTTTAAATCTGGAAATTTAGGGTTTTTAATTGCCATTTAGGGTTTCCGTTTTGCGTTTTTAGTTAAAGTTTGATTTCCCGTTATTTGTTTTCGTGCTTAATTGTTATCATTTACTTATTTTAATTGTTTTTTTTTAATTCGTAGGAATAGATAATCAAATCAATCTTTGTTTCCAATTCAAATCATTGTCCGAACAACAAACGTGGTTTCAATTTCACACATCGTTGGGGAATAACGACTCGGGAATCATACTTCCCGGTTAATATACGTATTATATATATTTGTGAATATTTTCCTTTTAACTTTGTCCTCAAGGGTAATTTGGTAATTTTCTATCATATTATATTTTATAATTACGTGTGTTGGATTACTAGCAATTAATTTTTGAAGGCAGAAGACATCGGAGTATGAAGCATATGTATCTGGTGAGTCATCGTCTGGACAAGTTAATGTAGAGGAACCAGGTCCTTCTATTTCAGGTAATCAAGAACAAGATGATGAATTTGATTTCTGGAGGATTTCGTATGCTTCTAAGGATGATGAGATTCCAACTAAGCAAGGTAACACCAAAAAATCATGGCAAAGAGCATTTTTCTTTGACAAATTAATGAAGTAAGTTGAAGAAGATGGCGGATGAGATGCTAAGACAAAGATGTACTTCAGATGATGAACATCAGTATCACATTGATCAGATGAAGAATTTCTTGCAAAGTGACATTGTTTAGGAAAGCAGAAAGGAAATTCAGGTCCTGAGAAGATCGTTTTGTCACTTCATAAACAATTTGTGGAGTTGATTTTGACAATGAATATGTGAGATGATTCATCACTTTAAACAAAGAATGAAAAAAAAAGCAGAGAAGGGAAGACGTGAGATGATTCATCACTTATACCTTGCAAACCGTTATTTATAATACAAGAAACGAGTCAGAGACCAATGGTGCAAGCGCTAAACGACAAAAGAAAAAAAAGCAACAGTAAAAAATCTTTTGGAAAAAACAAAGTAACACAATTTTTTTTCCAAGGACCAAAGGTGAAATAATGACGAAAATTTAAAACTACTAAAATACCCATCGCTGAAAAGTCAAACTAACACCCGTTACGTATAACGGAGCTTGAGGGACCAAACGGATAACAACAGTGACAAAAAAAAGACTAACGACATCAACCCCCCGTTATCTAGGGACTGAATCCGTAATCAGGCCTAACCATAAGGACGAACAGTGTAATTTACCCTAAATTTTATAAGGGAATTTACATATATCCTCAAGGAAACTTCAATAATTACATATATTGCCCAAGGGCATGCTGTAAGAGCATTGTAGATCCATGCATTTGTTAGAACTTATGTTTATAAGGAATTTACATCCTGTCCCATATTAAGGTCCATTTTTGACGTTTTTGAATTCTTTTTTTTCATAAAAACTTTGACCCGTAAATATTTTTCTTTATGTATTATAATGCATTAATGAACATTTATACCAAATAAAATATTTACATTCGAAACTATTATCCATTCATATATTTTGCATTGAGTATCATATAACATAAGAAGAAATAATTAAGGTCAAAGTTGAAGAAAAAAGACTTTAAAAAGTCAAAAATGGACACTTAATATGGGACGGAGGGAGTCATGTAATTTTTAAACTTTTATATCATATGAAAATTCCTCAATTTTTATATATTAGAATTAATCCTTTCATTTTTTGATCGGCAGAGAAGAAAAGTAATTCATTTTTAAAAGCTAGCAAGGAGCTAGAAAGAAAATTACAAACTAATAAGTTTAGTGGTTTTTTTTTAAACCACGAGATCCATCGATCTTTGGTTTATATCTTACTATTTACAACCATAAAACGAACATTCATTCTTGAACAATACCATCAAATAAGACGCCTAATTGGAGGAGGATTGCAGAAAGATTCAGGAATTCTGTATCGCCAAGTAGTACACCACGGTCACGAAACAAAAACGCCCTCAATGGAAAAATTTTCCAAAGAGAAGGTAAGAGGGTAGATTGAAAGCCAAAGCATTCCCACTCACTATATGAAGAAAAAATTGCAATCACCAAGCTCCCCCAAATGTGAATCTCTTTCATACACTGACGAATTACCAAGCCAGGAAATGAAGGTATGCGATGTTAGAATTCCACACTCCGAATCACAAGTTGGGCAATTAATCGATGGTGGAATGTCGATACCCCGTAAGAGAAAAGCTGAGGTCTCGGTGCGGTAACGCATCCATGAGAAACCTTCCAACGCGAAAAACACGTTTTATTTTGATTGGCAGAAGCTTGATCCATCGAGTAGGAAACCAGTTAGAAATGGCAGAATTCGGTCACTCAATGAAACACCCGGAGTGGACTTAACAGAAACATACCCGCAAACATCAAGACTCCAGGGAGGACCATACGCTCTTTCTGTACGAGGAGAATCACCGACTGGCACCTTCGAGCTTAGCAATTAAAAAGACTCTGATCAACTCCCCCTCTAAGTTGACGGTCGAAAAGAATAGAACAAGGAAGGATGTCCAAGTTTAGAGGAACACTAATCAACTTGGAATCTCTAAAGCGAAATAGCCTCCCGTATTGTTCTTTGAAAGCTACATCATCCAACCTAAATATCGTTCCAAAAGAAGATTGTCACCCATTACCTATTTTTTTACGAATATACTGGAATAAAAATATAATACCTTGAGCCTTCAAAGATTGGACTAATCGTTTATGTGAATGTCCTCCAAGTCGATCTGTTATTGAAACTGAGAAGTAATCTACCTATTGCCCCATGAGAACCATGCATAGCCTTTTGATAAAAGAAAGACCAATAAGAAGTTTATCCGTATAAAAACGCCTATACCCACTTGAATAGAAGAGAACGATTTTGAGCAAAAAAAACTTGAACCCAAGGACCTCCATTTTTTCTTGGAAGCAATGACTTTTGTACCAATTTAAACCACGTAGCCTTTCCTATCGACCATCATGACCATTGAAGAAGTTTCTTCTAGATGACCTCCAGTTTATTAGAACACCCAAACGGAGCTTTGTAAATCCGACATGCGATTAAAGAGGGATAGAAGCGAAGACCGATTTTAAAAGAGTAAGTCTACCACCGATAGAAAGTGTCTTTAACTTCCATTTGGAGAGTGTTGAGTGTAGGTCACCTTGAATAATATCATTCCCATCACAAATACGGATTCATGTTGCCTGCCAACCTTAACACCAAGATAGAACAACCAACCAAGTTGGCTGCCAAATCAACATTACCAGAAGGAACTCCCATTCCCATAATTTTGCTTTTGTTGATATTAATTTATATATATATACTATATTTGAGTTGAAACGCTGCCGTTTTTGGCAGCGTTGCTACAGTACCCAGTCTTGCTACAGTACCCGGCCCAATGGGCCGGCCCATTTGGTTTTTTTTTTTTTTTTTTTTTTAGGCAATGTAAAAAAACCGCTCGGCATAAAATAGAAAAACAAAAAATATTGACTTATTCAGATAAAAAATATCGCGACGGAGATCCCAACACATTAAGCCCATATAACAAAAAAAAACATACATATTAAAACATTGAGACGAAAAAAAAAAATAAACCCGCACAAAGTTAAAAATAGAAAAAAATAAAATAAAATTATAAACGCAAAATTAAACCTCGCACTTATTAAATATGAGACCGAAAAAATAAACCCACACATAATGCAATAAAAAAAGCTATGTTCCATAAAATTTTATTAAAAAAACCGTATAAGCCAAAAAAAAAAACCTTTAAATTAAACCATGAGCCCCACACATAAGGCCCATATAAGAAAAAAAAACAAAACTATATTAACACATGAGGCTGAAAAAATAAAACCACACAAAAAATAAAAAAAAAAATAAAAAATAATAATGCCTGCAAATATGCGAAAAAAATTAACAACCGCGATTCAGAATGAGTTAAAACTACGTCGTTTTCTTGGCAGTTGTTGCTTCTGTAAACGGCCCATTGGGTCCCATTTTGGGTCGGCCCATTTGTACAATTTTTTTTTTTAGTTTTTTTTTATTTTTAACTTAGCTTAGGGGGGGGGGGGAGAAAGGGGGGGTGTAATTTAAAAAAAAATTGCTCGGGCCACAAAAATATGAAAAACAAAAATTTATAAAAGTATTATTTTATTCAGATCAAAAAAATATCAGCCGACATCAGACCAAAACACATAAGCCCATATAAAAAAACAAACTATTTTAAACTTGAGACCGGGAAAAAATAAACCCGCACAAACTATTAATATAAAAAAAATTGTTCGGCAGCAAAAAATAGGGAAAAAATATTATAAAAAGTACTGATTTATTAGTCAAAAAATACTCACGACATGACGGCCTAACACATAAGCCATATAAAAAACAAATTAAAACATGAGATCGAAAAAATAACCATGCACAAAAAAAAAAAAAAAAAAAAAAACTATGGCCTCGCTCAATTAATGCCCTGGCGTATCATGCTTAACACATTATTTACCCAAAATCCTCATTAAAATTTATTAAAAAAAAAATCCCAAAAGCAAAAAAAAAAGAAAAAACAAAACCAAACCTTTTCTCGCAAATACGATTCATGTTGCTGCCAACCTTAACACCAAGATAGAACAACCAACCAAGTTGGCTGCCAAATCAACATTACCAGAGGGAACTCTCATTCCCATAATTTTGCTTTTGTTGATATTAATTTTATCCTAACTAACATTCCACATTTTTCAAAACATCTTTTAAAGTCCTCAAATGCTGTACCACTTCTACCACAATTTCACACATCATCTCTGTGGTTAAAAAAATGAGTCAACCCCCTTCTCGAAGCAAATAAAAAAAAGTTTAGTTAATTTCAATTGGTTTTTGTTAGTTCATTTTTTATTTGTTATGTTTCAAGTAGATTATGTGTTGTTTTGGCTTGGTTGAACTCGTTTTATTAAATTCATTAATTAATTAAGTATTAGTTCTTGTATTGCAATTGGCTCATGATATAAATACCCTCAAAAAAACCATTTGTACCCCCTTATGTTTTTTGATTTTTTTTTTATAATTTTATATATGTTATAAAACTGTGACACGGAAAAAACGGAACGAAAAATATAAAGTTTAACAGGTCAAAAGTATGAAACTGTCAAAAATTACGGAACATAAACTAATAAAAAACTGCGTTGCACTATAAAAAAGGGGTAATAAAAGGTAAAAAAAATATTTTGTACCTTTTGGCACTATTCAGTGGGCCGAGGGTACCAATAGGGGTACCCAGAACTTTATCATATGGTTAATGAATGGACACGTATCACAGTCATACATCTCAAGAATTAAAGTAAGCACATGCATTCCTAAATTGTGAAATACATATGACACCTTCAAGGCCCTCCCCAATAGGGATACACTTTCATACTTAACAGTCATGCTCTTCTCTAAACTGCCAACTTCTGGCACTCCGTCAAATATTGTCGTCAAAAGCTTATCTATCGGTTCAAAAGAAAGATGTCACTTAACAAGTTTATCAAATGTCTCTCCTTGATGACCGGGATCCGGATATATGATGCTCTTTGGAATAGATTGTGCCTCGACATCACTATGAACGATGCAACGGTAGGTTTTTAGGAGGTGTAAAAATAGAAATGTGTAAAAGAAAAAACGTTGGACTTCATGTAACATGGAGAAATATTTGTATTTTACGTAAATCAAACATGATATTATGTGAGTAAAAATAAACTAATTTAGTATTCGAGAAACTAACAGGGTTAACAGTAACAAACTTAAAATATTGGCTTAGAAATATTGGATGCCAGCCGGTTATGAAAGCGAAACCACCAGCACCACTATGTTTATTTCTTAGCCCCTTTCTAACACGAGTCTTAGATCCACGATTCTGCCACAAGATGCTGCCGGAGATCACCACCGCATAGCCTTATTTTTCCTCGACGAATGCCACTACTGCTATTTTACCTTAGTTTTCACCCTATAACCCCGTTACAACCACAGTGGCTACTAATGCCACCCCCGCCGTTGTTGTATACCAAATAATCCTTGCCCCTTTTACCGACGGATGGTTAGCCACCTCTGCCGTCGTTGTAAATCAAACAAACCCTACATCTTTTGACATTATTTTGTTGCTCGCGAGTGTTTTTTTTAAATTTACTGTTCCAACATTAGTGGCGGAACCAGGAATTTGGAGCGCGGGAGGCAAAAAAAATTTCTCGACAAAACTCGGTGTACACACATCAAAACTCGGTGTACACACAAAAATGATGATAAAGATATAAGGTTTTTCCTTTTTTGGCTCTAAGGTGGGGGCAATTTGAGTTTACCATGGGGTGCACTTTA
>BQNB010211509.1:0-10194 GCA_026074375.1 Tanacetum coccineum
CTCGGTTAGTTTACCTTGGTTGTTTGATTATACTTATATTATTACAATGGTTATGGGCTAATACCCTCGAGTATTAGCCACTTTAATGAAGGTTATGGGCTAATACCCTCATACTTGTCTATGTGCTTGAATATGCCACCAATCATTCAACTGGGTCTAGTAAGACTGACCAAGTGATCTAGATACTGGGATAACTCTCCATATCGTGTTTTATATATCTGGACCAATAGGATCACAAATAATGTCCTATCTTTACCTTTAGATTAGTGAGCTTAGTTGGACTAGCAAGTGATCCTTCCTTCTAATGAGTACGTTCTTAATCAAGTCGTAAAGACTTGGACAGTGGACTATAAGTATATAAAATAACGTCAAGCAGTAAGTGGGTATAGTCCCTATGGGCTAGGGTTTAACAAGATCACCATTGTTTTAATCCCTAAGATAGATTATAATTAAACTAAAGGATGCTCTATGAGGATGCGTTAATTGTGACAGGATTCAACGTGTGTAGGTCTTAGGATGATGTCCTGCCTAAGTCTTAAGAATGATATACCGCCTCGAGATAAGTACTCATTGCACTAAACAAACAAACCAACATTTAATCGGATTTAATATGGCTAATACAGTTTATATCATTTGGCTTGTACCGCTCTTTTATCTTCTGATTATCTTCTTGTTTGATTATTGTGTATTGACTTGATTTAAGTTGCCAACAAACCTGTGCCAGTCTCTCAGGCTGAAACCCCCCTTTATCATTAGATCTAGGTTTAGCATAGGTTTAACGTTAATTAGAATTAACTAGTCTAAATTAGATTAACTAAAATACTGATAGAATATAAGATTAACTTTCTCTCTCTTAGTGTTCGACACTCTACTCATCACGAAACTCCATCTGATCGGGACACTGCCCGTTAAAGTGTTTTTTTAGGATAAGTCGGTTAAATATAAATTTAAAACATGGTAATCAATAAATACAACCTACACGACAACACATCAAGTTTTTGGCGCCGTTGCCGGAGAGTAAAAATGGTTTAATCTTTAATTTTATTAGTATTTTTAACCCTTAACTTAGAGTAATTTAATTATCATAATTTAATTCTGGTTGTGTGTTTATATTGTGTGTTTAATTGTTTGCTTAAATTCCTACATTATTTAATTATTTTCAAAGTATCCTGTTCTGATAGATCATCTGATATGGCGTATCCACCAGTTGGATGCGGCGTATCAAACTTTCTACCCAAATACAGTGTATTGATTTCTGCAGTCTAAACAACGTATCCTGTTCTTCTAAACAATACGTCGTATTCTGCAAAATCAATACGACATATTAACCTTTAACAGATCAATACGACGTATTATAATCAATTGAATACGGCATATCGTTCACCTGACACAGTAACATAACTAAATTTGATTTCCGTGTTTAATTTTCTGTATCCTTTTTTTCAGAGCCTATCCTACTGATTTATTGTCCTCTATTTCAGGTGATGCATGACAAGGAGTTCCACTAAGGAACTATTTACACCTTTGGAAAACCCGAAAAGAGTATTTCGTTCAAAAAGGAGGCTTTTTGAGACACATGGTCTTGTAGAATCAAATTCACCCGAATTTGATTTATTTTCTAACATCGAAGAACGTTCAGAAGAAGAAGGTACAAAAGAAATGACAGAAACAATGGAACAATACATGAGCAAGACCCGTGGGGATTATGGGTCCGGCGTTACTAGGCCTAAGATTAACAATGATATCCACTTTGAATTGAAGGGGCAATTTCTCAAAGAACTTCGCGATAATACTTTCAGCGGTTTGAAACACGAAGATGCAAACGAACACATTGAAAAAGTTCCATAGATTGTTGACTTATTCCACATCCCGAATGTAACTCAAGATCAAATATGCTTCGAGCTTTCCCTGTATCCCTAACTGGAGCCACAAGCCGTTGGCTTAGGAATGAACCAGCAGATTCAGTTTTAACTTGGGAAGTCCTGAAAACAAAGTTTCTAAGAAAATACTGTCCACCTGCCCGTACAGCAAAGAAAATGGAGGAAATAAACAACTTTTAGCAAGAACCGGATGAAAGCCTTTTCCGAGCTTGGGAAAGATTTAAAGAACTCTTAATGAAATGTCCTTAACACTATTTGACTGATATGCAGGAGGTAATCTTGTTTTATAACGGACTGGATGTTCCAACTAGACAAATCCTTGATTCAAAAGGTGTCATACCAACCAAGACAGCTGCAAATGCGAAAATAGCCATCCAAGAGATGGCCGAATATTCTCAAAAATAGCATAATGAAACATCAAGAACCAGAAGTACTGAAACTTCTGACGGATTGGCTGCTATCCAAGCTCAACTCAACAATCTCGAAAGAGAAATTAAGAAGGTAAACGAGAAGGTATATGTTGCTCAGGTAGGATGCGAGCTATGCAAGGGACCGCATTACACTAAAGATTGTCCACTCAAAGAAGAGGGAAAACCCCTTGAAGAAGCTTATTATACACAGTTTGGTGCACCTTATCAACCTGAAGTACAATACAGAGCAGCAGGGCCAGGATTCTACCAAAGAAATAACAAAAACTCTTCGTACCCCGATCGAAGACAAACTATGGAGGAATCACTAACTAAATTCATGGCTGAATCAGCAAAGAGACACGAGGAGAACTCGAACATAATCAAAGAAATTTGAGGTTCTACTGATGCATCTATCAAAAATCAAGGAGCTTTAATTAAAACCTTGGAAATTCAGATTGGACAGATGAGCAAAGTCTTACAAGAAAGAGGATTCGGAAGTCTGCCTAGCTCGACGAAAACGAACCCAAGGGATCATGTCAAATCGATTTCAACTACTAAAGCTGATTCAACTAGGATACGCTGTATCAGATCTGATCCATACGTGGTGTCGGACTCACAGTACATTAATGTATTTTTTGAAACATTTCCCTTTCCTAGGTGACTACATGGTTACTGCTCTGATGAGTGGAAGGAGGCACGTGAAATAAAGATTTTGGAAACCTATGATCACACCTTGCCTTAAAAAGAAAAAGACCCAGGAAGTTTTACTCTACCCTGATTTATTCATAATGTTTGTTTTGATAAAGCCCTTGTTGACCTAGGATCAAGTGTAAGTGTTATGCCATTCCCCACCTACACCAACCTTGGTTTAGGAGATTTAATTCACACTAGGTTAACTATTGAACTGGCTGACAGAACAATTAAACATCCAAGGGGTATTGCTGAAAATGTGCTAGTTAGGACTGGTAAATTTGTTTTCCCTATAGATTTTATTATCTTGGACATACCCGAGGACGACGATGTCCCTTTGATCCTCGGACGATCATTTTTGTCTACCGCCCAAGCCAAGATTGATGTTTTTAAAAAAAATTACTCTAAGGGTTGGAGAAGAGAAAATTGTTTTCAAAAGCATTAAACCATCTACCAGCATAATTAGAAGGGTCTATATGTTGAAAGAAAAAACAAATCTTGAGTCCTAAACTAAGCTTGTAGGAGAGGCTGTTAATGAATCATTCGACCCATACTATGGTAATTATATTGAATTAAATGATTTGGATGTGCCTCTAGAACCTAGGATGGATCAATATAATAACTTTGAGCCAACCCTTGATATTGTCAATGAGCCTACTAGCAAATATTGTTACAAAATGAAATTTTCTTGTATGATTGGGTATAAACATGTTAGTGCTGATTTCCTCCCTACATTGTCCATTAATATGATGACCAAACACTTTATAATTCTATAATTAAGGACAAGGGTGATCACGAAGGGAAGAATCTGGCCAGAACTTTAATAGACATAACCATTTTCGTTGAGAATTTATCTATTATTTCAGGTTTCACGATCATTGATGATATGGATGAAACAAGTGGTGTTGTGCTCGGCATGCCGTTTTATAAGAAGTTTGTGTCATGCCAAAAGATTATGGAGAAATTCGCATGGAGGGACGAGTGCGAGCGATTAAAGGAAGAATGAAGAAAAGAAAAAGTCTAACTTAAAGACTGGCTAAAAGAAAAGTGCTTACCAGGAGACAACCCGACTGTTTTTAATCGCTTGTAATTTTAATTGTTTGTTGAGTCTGTCTTCCCAGACAGCCCATACGGCATATCGAACCCCTTTGGATACGGTATATGGATCTGTCTGGACGTTATCGGTCTTTATTTTCTGCAAAATTTAAAACATTTGTTTTTACAGGATGCAATACGACGTATCCTTGGGTTTGGGATACGGATACGGCGTATTGACACCCTGTACAGTATGTGTGCTTATTTTTTTGCATTGTAACTATTGTAAAACCGAGATAGGAATTGCACGTTTTGTCTTCGAAACTTTTATGCAGGACCTTGCTGTAAATAAATCGACTAATTGGTGATGGTATACTCTGAAAAAGACGTGTGTTGAACTCATACGGGCATTCTGACGCCTCTTCAACACACTTTTTCTCAAGAACTCAAATTGGAGAATCGCCCCGAGCAAAATATCAAGGGAGTTCCTTGTTCTAATTCTATTTCCCATTTTCTTAAATTATTTTCTCTATAAAACGAGGACATTGTATAATTTAAGTGGGAGGATGGAGAATTATAACGCCTACTTGCCCTTCTTTTTACAAATAATATGCTATATGCTTAAAATATGCCAAATTTAAAAAAAAAATTAGCATAGTTTTGTAAAAATTACTAGTTACATTACCTCGCACACAAATAACCCTTAATGTCAAATTGTGATAATTAAGCCTATTCCGTTTCCAAACGTTTACCAAAAATTCCACAAAATTATGAGTGTGCCGGTGATGTAGTGGACTTTAGAACTTGGCTTGGTATATCACTCGAGACCACAATAATGAGTACTATGAATTTAGATGGAGTAACCTGTTTAACTGGTAAATTTCTAGGAATACGTCAAAAAGCCTATATGTTGTGATATTAACTAACCATACTTGTTAGTTAACCCCCGTTTAACCCTTTGTTTACTTTCACTTTAATAGTAAGATACCTTAGAAAAACCTGTTGAGTCATTCCTGTCTTTTTCACACCAAATGTTTATTTCGTTACACCTTAGCCTACCCTGTAGATTAATCCTATTTAATCAAAGTTGCTAGTCGCTTTTGTGTAAAGTTTTGTAGTTCCCGTGTCAAAGTAAAATTTTCTATCTCAGGTTAGGTCGGGAAATTGCACAATGGAATGTGAATGTAAAAGTATGTAGCTCGTATATTTTGCTACTTTCGCAATTATGTTTCATGTCCGAAGATGAAGTGTTTAAAGAAAAATTATCCGGAGGAATGATGATGATGATGATGATGATGATGATGGTGAAATTACACCGAGATTCATATTGTTATGTTTTGAAAAAAATGGAAAAATAGAAAATGCATCAAAAAAGAGAAGGAAGAATTGATAGTCGGTTCGTTGATCTTAAACCGATAAATTACTTTGAGGATCGATTATTCGTTGATACGTTGTAAAAGTCAACGATGTATAGTTTTGTATAAAGTGGTCGATATCACTACTTGCCTAGTAAAAGTATGTATAAGTTAGGATGATTGGGAAGTTGACCGTTATGGGAACGCCAACTTAGGTTGTCTTTGTCAATCTATGAACGAAACACTTGCATATATTTCTGAATCTTTATCATGGAACGGTCGGGAAAGTTTCTAGCAACTATATACCTTATTTGTTTAGGCTTAATCTATTTGTTTTGTGAATTTTATTTAACAACAATTTACTTCCCTTTTCTAACAATTAACGTTGGGTTTTACTCGAACGAGGATGTAATTGAGTCATGCATGTCTATTCTGTCATTACGGCCATGTATGTATGACTCAGCCACCTTGTTGGTTTATTACTTTCGGTGAACGTTACAAGATTAATACCCTATATCATTCTACGTCCTAACCCTTGGTTAAACTCGAATGAGGATGTGATCGAATTGTACATGTCTAATCCATCATTATGGCCATGTATGTATGATTCAGCTGCCTTGTTGGTGTGGTACTTTTGGTGAAAGATTGATAGAATGATCAACCCTAAACCTTATAAAAACCCAATTTACCTATTGACTTGTTTCTCCTTAGCTCTAGTGGTGGAGATGTGTATCCTTGCCAAGCATATGATAGAAAACTAATCACAACCGAGCAATTAAGCGTACCTATTAAATGTTACACCCTAGATTAGTTGAGTGATCTGAGTGTTTTCATTTTTCATATTTCATGAGGTGCTTGGTTTTGTATAGGTGATTTAAACGAAAGAAATGCTTAAAGGAAAAATCCTTAACTTCGGTTGGGATATAATTTCGATAAATTTCTAGAGTCTACTTAAGGACAAGTAGGATTCAAGTGTGGGATATTTGATGACATAAAATAACGTTACTTTTACACCATCATTTATCCCAAATAATTTACCTAATTTTATATAATTATTGCAAGAATTGTTAATTGCAGCAATTATAGAGTACATTGTGAAGACAAGCTTAAAGGCGCACATTTTGGAGCTTAAACGATAATATTTGAAGATTACTTATTTCTGACTCAATACGCCTTATCCAGCAAAGAAGATATGGAGTATCAGCGCATGGACTTCACAAGAAAACGCGTATGTTCAATTCCCAATACGGCGTATTCCACTGAATACATACGTCGTATCTAGCTGGTCAAACAATCAATGATCCTGCATTAAATGTAATTGAGGAAAGATATTACTAATTGATTGTGAACGTAACGCGCACTCTAAGGAATACACCCCAATACGCCGTATTGACCTCGCTCAATACGACGTATCCACTCAATTTCAGAGACTATAAATAGAAGACTCAAAAACAAGTTTTCAGTGTGCAAAATCATATTCTCTATACCATAAACATAAAAATTTGATTTTCTAAAGAGACAAAGAGCAGCTAAGGTCAAGCATCAAACCTAATTCCATAGATGACACCGTGTAATTCTTATACTCTTGTAATCATTTAATTTTTGGTATCGTTCGTTAAACACGTTTAGTTTACCTTGGTTAATTGATCATACTTGTATTATTACAATGGTTATGGGCTGATACCCTCGGCTAATACCCTCGGGTATTAGCCATCTTAATGAAGATTTAATGTTTGGTTTGTTTAATCTCGATTGCTTAATTTATCGTTGATTGTTTAATTGTGTTTATCACCTTATACTTGTCTATGTTCTTGAATATGCGACCTACCATTCAACTGGGTCTAGTGAGATTGACCAAGTGATCTAGATAATGGGATAGCTCTCCATATCATGTTTTATATATCTAGACCAATAGGATCACAAATAATGGCCTATCTTTACCTTTAGATTAGTGAGCATAGTTGGACTGGCAGGTGACCCTTCGTCCCAACGAGTACGTTCTTAATCAAGTGATAAAGACTTGGACAATGTACTACCAATATATAAAATACCGTCAAGCAGTAAGTTGGTAAAGTCCCGATGGGCTAGGGTTTAACAAGATCACCATTGATTTAATCCCTAAGATTGATAATAATTAAACTAAAGGATGCTTTATGCGGATGCGTTAATTGTGACAAGATTCAACATGTCTAGGTCTTAGGATGATGTCCCGCCTAAGTCTTAAGAATGATATGCCGCCTCGAGATAAGCACTCATTGCACTAAATAAATAAACCAGCATTTAATCAAATTTAATATGGCTAATACAGTTTTCTATCATTTGGCTTGTACCGCTCTTTTATCTTCTGATCATATTCTTGCTTGATTATTCTGTATTGAATTGATTTTAGTCGCCAACAAACCTGTACTAGTCTCTCAGGTTGAAAACTCCCCCTTATCATTAGAATTAGGTTTAGCATAGGTTTAACGTTAATTAGAATTAACTAGTCTAAATTATATTAACTAAAATACTGATAGAATATAAGGTTAACTTTCTCGCTCTTAGTGTTCGACACTCTACTTACCATAAAACTCCATCTGATCAGGTACACTGCCCGTTAAATTTAAAACTTGGTAATCAATAAATACAACCTACACGACAACCCATCAACCCTGCTATAGTCGCTTGAGCTTTAGTGTGCATTAACCATGAGAAGATCTTACACTTAGATCTTTCAAGTCCTCGTTGATCTCCTACTCCAAAAAAGGTACGCAATATGTGTTATGATTTATAATGATCAGTCATACACCGTATATGGATCACTATGATAGAAAACACGCATAAGGGTTTTTGTCTTCCTCTATTTTTTATTTGTTTTACTGTGAATTGTTAAAGTAATTTTTAAAATCACCCTTACGTTATCATCAGTGGCAGTCAGATTTAAATCTTGATGGATAGTCGTATAATGTCTGGTAATACAAACGAAGATCAGATCTTTTGATGCATAAATAAGCGTTGTAAAACTTATCACATTTTCTTATTTATTATAACGAGGTATTAGGCGGGCGCGCGTTGTTGTGGAGCCTAACATCCGACAAACATTTGGATTCGACATACATGTATTTATTATTATAAATTAAAGTTAATTGATAAACAAATAATTATTACATTTGGTTTAAAATCTCAATAAAATTACAATCACATGCGAACTTAACAAATTTGAAACAATATTGACCAACATTAAATAACATGATGACGATTAGGATCAGGTATGATTCTTTTATTCATTTGCTTCGTTAATACAAATATTCGGGTAAAAACAATATTTATATTTAATGATCTTCAAGTTTTGATAATAAAAAATATAATGTCATACTACGTAAAAGTTTAAGTAAACAAGTTATTTAGTCGTAAGTTTACATACCAACGTCAAATCACTTAAGGTATGACATTATAAAGCATAGTTAATGATCAAAGAAAACATTTTATCATGCATACTAGTTTAATCATTTGTATAAACTCATGTAAGCTTGCTTACATCTCCACAAAACAAATGATTTCAAGTAACCACTTACTTATTTAATAAGTAGTGGCATTAGTGAATAAGACAAAATGAGATTAACCATAAATAGAAATAATCTTTTTGTTTGTGTCAAAATCTAGCAAATCTTTCCATTTTAATGTTAAGAAAAAATTTCCTTCTAGAAACATGTACTAAATCATATATTTAAGTACAATTAGAATATTTTGTAAAGATTTATGGTTAACCAGTAAGTGACAAAAAATTGGTAATTACCACCACGGATCCAGCATATACAAGTACGGATCCACCATATGTGGATCCATCGATCCGTGGAGCTGGCAATTTTGAATCCAAATTTTTCACTATAAATAGGAGCCAAATATTTTCATTTTAACTCACCCTTTCTAAACCTCTTTCTTGCATATTTAGTTTCTTTCATTATCATTCATTCTTTGATCAATACTTGTTCTATAATCAATTGCAAGTGATCTGTAGGAGT
The DNA here is from genome assembly GCA_026074375.1 of Tanacetum coccineum. Lineage (NCBI taxonomy): Eukaryota > Viridiplantae > Streptophyta > Magnoliopsida > Asterales > Asteraceae > Tanacetum > Tanacetum coccineum. The sequence continues at coordinate 9,372 of BQNB010211509.1, forward strand.
CCCAAAAGTATATCAAATCACAGATATAAAGAGAGAAGAGAGAAAGGGATTGGTGGAGGTGTTTGGATAGAACTTGTTTATTTCACATAATGGAGGGAGAGAATACTCTCTTACACACTTACATAACACACACTCTCACACCTTTTCATGAGGTGGAAAAGTCCTTTTATGGGCTAAGGCTCTCCCCACACTTTACCTCATGGGGCGATGGAGGATAGTTACACTAATTATCTCACGTACTCACGTAACTACATCTATTTCACTAACTATTACATGCTAACTTTATCTTTATCTATTACAAGGCTCGTGAGATCGATAATGGTCGTCACTTCATTAAAACTGAGTTCCTAACAATCTCCCCCTAATGGATGATCATTTATATCTCATTAATGATCAACACTTTCTGAATTCCTAACAATCTCCCCCTAATAGGTGATCATAGAGATCTCTTTTTGTGACCTTGAGTTTTGATCTTTGATGCTTCTTGACTTAATCTTGAGTCTAGTTTGTGTAATAATTGTGCTAGTTCCTTTTGTTCCAATCATGCACTTGTGATCTTGATCTTGATCTTTTCTTTGCCTTTGTCCTTTGTCTTTGGACTTTGCCTTTGAGATCTTTCATCATTACTTGCCTTGAATGCATCTTGATTTATCTTCTAATGATTGGCTTGATGCATTTTACCAACATACTCATACTTGTCTTAAAAGCTAACAATCTTTCTCAATATAGACCTTTTGACTTGATCATTGATATGTGAGAAATCACATATCCTTTTTATACCAAAAATGGCCCTAAAATGAACAAATTGTGCAAATTATGCTTG
>BQNB010211510.1:0-10194 GCA_026074375.1 Tanacetum coccineum
AAAGTTTATTTTAACTTTTCCTTTCGAGTCGGGCACTTCAAGTTAGTATCCCTTTGAAAGTTGATGTATTTTATCATTGGAAAGTAAATGTATTTTTCAAATTTACTAATGGGGAGGTAACTAATTTATTTTCAAATAACATCAAACTATGTATACATTGTTATATTTTAGTCACAAAATGAAGTAGAGTATTTTTGTGTGTTATGCTAAATGATTATTTATTCTATTTTACATCTTAATATTGTTATTCAATCTTTCAAGTGCTTATTTCATTTGTAGTTGAGCTTCTTTGTTAATAGCATAATTTCGTCGTGTGCGCTATTTATTAGTTTTCATGTTTATGCCTCAATTGATCTTATGGTAGATCTCTTGCACTAAGTTGTGAATTTGCTTTTGCATTGCATATATGCATATATCACTATGTTTACAAATGTTATATCAACATCTTGTAAATCTTATTATTTATGGTAGCTGTAGGATATCAAATCACACAAACAATGAAAGAATATAAGAGAGGGTTTAGAGAGAGAAAGGTTAGAAGGTTTCTAGAAAGAGAAAGGAAGAGAAGTGTGTGAAATAGAATGAAACCAACACCCTCTCCATAGCATAGAGAGGGTATTTGTAGTACATGGGGGCCAGTCATCCACAGGTAAACCCGATCATCTTACTTAGTTTATTACAAGTTTACTACGAGCTAAGAACTAATATATTTAATAGTGACTGAGTCTTTTCTTGATTCCTAACAATCTCCCCCTGAGGGAGGTTACTCCAAATTACAATGATCTTAAGCTTAACATTCTATGAATGTCTTTAGTCTTGCTCGTAGTCTTGAGTCTTTGTCCTTTATCTTGTAATGTGAGGTTTTATCTTGAGCTTGTTCCAACATGCTTGAATTTCTTGTGATCTTGAGATTCTTGAGATCAATAGTCATACATCATCTCTTCATCATCTTGTAATCTTTTGCCTTCTTGTGATCTAGTGACTTTTAGACAAACATGCTCATACTTTTCTTCTTTTTAAAAGCTTTCTAATCATCTCCATTGAGATGCTTTGACTTGAACACTTTATGACTTCAAGGAAGACATTGAGGATCAGAGTAATGGAAGAATTGAGTAACTTTACCTGAGCTTTCATCATGTCTTTATATCTGTCGATCGAGTATGAGCATGTGGTTATGAACCCAACTCAGTTGGAATGGGAAACCACCACCTTTGTGTAAACCTGCAATTAATGGTAAGTAATAAGCACAATTATGGACGGATATGGCTTTGTCATTTGTCAAACATAGGTAGCGATAACCTTTGGTTTTGTGCGGACCGACCTATGATCAAGTAGATTAAATTTTAGAAGAATCTCCTTGACAGGATTTCCAGCTTAATGTATTGGACCATCTTATACATAAGCATTAGATTCACCATAGTTGCATGTTCTCATTACCAAAATGTCTCAAAGCAGACAACACGATAATAGTAAATCAGTTAGTTACTATCTTACCGATTGAGTCGTCAATTCATAAACTGGACTAAGTTGATATCCATTTGTCACAAGTTTGATCCATATAGGATCGCACAAGTCATCTACCATTGTGCTGTTTGATGTTGACACTTGAAGGATTTCCATCGTCACTGTGAATACTAAAGAGTATCACTCAGATGTTCTGGCAAGATCACAAGGATAATCTAGGACTCTTAAGATATTACTTGCTTTTACAGTGTGTGAGAAACAAGTATAATTCAAAATAGTGTCTTAATGAGATTTTAATTAATGATCTCTTTGGCTCTAGACTCAATAGTGCATTTTGTATTCATGACATAGGAGGTATGGAAGGTGACTACCACATTTCTAATACCACTAACTCAGAGTGAAAAGTTGATAGATAACGATTTTATTCTCCATGAGAAATGAAACAATATCTTTTGAGAGATACTTGAAGGCTAGGAGGGTTTGGCATTAGTCATCACTGGTCATGATGTCTCTCTTCTAATACCAGCTATCAATAGTTGTAATCCTGACTACCATATTATTGACTCGGGTTTTCTGCCTAAAGTTATGGAGGGCTTCTTATCCTTTTACACCCTTTATCCTTACAATTCTTTTTTCATTCTTCACTCCCTCAATGCTACCAAGATGTCAAACACTACACCTTGTTGAGAATGAGTTTCATGCTAGCACAACTTAGATGCATTCTTTACCCATTCCTCATCTAACTACATCTTCCTAGGACTTCTAACACTCTCGAGTGAAATTCCTTGGGTATATCCCTCTAGTTTCTGGTTCTATCCTTCTAGGACTAATACCTACCCCTACCATCCTTATGACAACAACGCCATTCCCGTAACTTAATGGGTTTTGGGTATAGTACTAGAACCATTAAAAACCCAATTGAAAAATCAATCAAAGTGTTTGATGTACATCAAAAGCATTTTAAACTTTAAGAGTTTCATCATTTACCAAAAGCTCCCCCTCCACATGTGCATCGATATTCGAAAAAAACATTTTGCACATGACGGGTGGAGTCCGCACTTGAGTCAATCATGATCACACTTTTATAGTTGCATATTATAATCACATTTTCTCTCCCTTATCACAAAAAGCAAATCTTTTTGATACTTTGATATCAAATTGATTAAAATATTCCAAATATGTTTGGGGAGAGAAATGCTTTCAGAATTATCATGCTTATTATGGAACATTTCAGGGCTCCCCCTCAATTCAGGAGGGTATTATTTAGTATTGAGTACATGTTTCAAAAGATTTTGAATTTACTAAAATATTCATGAAAAATTATACGCGAACAACCCAAATATAATAAAATAATATAGATATATATATATATATAATATATATAAATATATAGCAAATAAATATTATATAATAGAATAATAAAGATTTGAGACAATGACATTAAATGAGAAAACAAAGAAATGACATAGTCATTCTGCGTCCGCGTTAGCAGCCTTATCCATCTCAATGCCCTTCCACCTACAAAAACATTCTAAGGCTCCTCATAATCCTTCTTTTCATAAACATCTTTCAATGTCCTCTAGCAGGGTATTGTTCTTTCCCATCAAATTTCCTCCCAAGCGCAAATAGGCAATGCCAGCACTTGTATCCCAAACATATAGTGATGAAGTCCTTTCATTTAGAATATCTCAAACTGGTCTGAGTGTGCCATCACTGAACTTGTGTAATTCATCAATTCGCATTAGATACTGGCCATTGTTCTTGTGCAAGTAAACAACTCCTCTAGGTTCGAACATGATAGTGTATAGTTCTTTGGAAGTAAGACCTTCACACTTGACTTGTGTCCTTGTGATGTTGAGCTTTGTTTATGAACTCTCCACTGCAAGTTGAATGTCTTTAAATATTTTCTTGAGAATGATTCTTCGAATAGATAACCGAAGAGCCATAACAAGATCAGTCTGCTCATGGCCTTTGAGATTGTGGAGTTTGTTTTGAACATAAAATAAGTACATGTCTTCTATGTCATTCAGATGGAGTCATTTAAAGCCAGCTTCATTAAAGACGTACTCCTTATGATTTGCTCTTCTAACACCAATCTCCTTCAGACAGCCATAGTCAAACTGCTTATCAATGGATAGTCTTATAATGCTTAGGATCTTCATTCATGAATACACTCTGTGAGGTGAGATTTGGTTGTTTCTTTGTCCTGTAGGACTAGCTAGCTATGGACCTAGTGAGAAAATTCTAAGAGATGCTTCAGAACCTATATCTCTTTGGATTATGCCAAATATTCTGGGAAACATATCTTCCATCCTCTAAGTCCCATACCGTGTCCCCTTGGCTTGGTTAGTGAAGAAGCATGCCTCCTTTTTGTGCTTCCATTCTTCAGATACTCCAGGTATTTGTTGAAGAAGAAGTTCACAGGGATAGTTGTACGACCAGGAGGGCCTTGCAAGGATAGAGGCTTGCTTAGATCATATGTAATTCTTTCACCTTCTGGATTTATCCAATCAGTCTGATCAGTCAAGGCTCGATAACATTCCTCGAAATTGTACTCCAGCTCGATGTAATTCTTGTATTTTCCCTTGAGTAACTTAAATGCTAGTCCTTCGAGGTCGGATTTTGTGATTTTGTCCTTTTGTAGATAATTTTTGGCAAAGTTGGTAAAATCAACAACCGAACCCATGATATCATCAAAAGTGACTGGACCCTTCTGAGCATTCACTTTGTCATTGAACCAACTTTGTTCAGGAACATCATTTAGTTCTTCACGCCATTCAAGACCAGGAGTCTTGGGTCTCACATCAACATCTTCCTTAAACCACTTAGATCTATCTTGAGTAGGAGTAGTGACATCTTCTTGCACATCATCTGCTTGCACATCATCTATAGCCATGTCAACATCTGTTTCATCCACTGCATCAAATTGTGGTTATTTATCATCATCCACTATAACACCCCCAAAATTGTGTCATAGCGGAAATGTGTCCGATGGCGTTACTTTATAATACACAGCGCTAGATACAACAGAACGACCTCTAAATGTGTCGTTTGAAAAGTAATCTCGTTGATTTTCCTTGGAAATTGAAATAACATTTGTACCCATAATTGCATCATAATGAAAAGCATTAAAAGTAACAACAATACAACAAGATTTGAACAGTTGTATATAAAATAGAAATCCATAAATGAAATCTTGTCAATTTAGACTCCAATGCACATCAAGTAGCCCAAGCATCTAATTCACCTGAGAAATAAGCAACTGCTTAAAAGTGGCAACATTTAAGTTGGGTGGAAAAAAAAGTTCAATAGGTTTTAGTAGAATAAATGTTGAACCACAGTTCCGTAAAGTTGGTAGACCGTTTAAATCCTTAAATGTTTCTTCCAAAATGTATGTATGATTTTTAGAATAAAAAAATATAAATGCATGCATGAAAACCACATAAATCCCCAATAGGACCACCAAAACGTATGTATAGTTAACCACCGTTTGGATCAATAGTATGTATGCCACTTTTATTCAAGACAACGTCGCAAGATACATGTATATGTATTGTTGGCCTTAGTCACCCAACCAATCTATTCTGGAACCTGCTATAACGTTCGTTTGCCCAGTGATAGCTAATCACCCGAACGGGATTGTCAATCCCGAATAGATCTATTTTATAACATTCGTGTGGACAACATGCTATAACGTTTGTTTGCCCAATGATAGCTAATCACCCGAACAAGGATTCACACCCGAATAGATCTATTTCATAACATTCGCGCTCACCCTCCAAGTGATTTACAGTTCATGAAGCTGTGACGTAGACTTGTATGTACCCATCACAGGTGTCCCCTCCAAGAACACCCAGACATTTATTTAAAGAATATGTACTCCCGTTACCGGTGTCCCCTCCAAGAACACCCGGGCAGTAATGTTGTTGTTATCAGTTCAATCCGCTTAAACTAATCCGTAATCATTTCAAAAGTAAAGTATGCATTCATGTCCAAAAATGAAGTCAAGTAATGTATCCCATGCGAGCTATATAAATGAGTATGTAAACCAATTTGTAATCAACCATGTAAATGCATTTGCAAACAAGCATGTTCTCACCCCAAAAATATATGTAAAACAAGTAAAACATGGGGCTATAAACTCACATTGATGTTGTAGAACGATTTGCAGAACTGCACATATTAAGCACAGCACAAACGGAAAACCGGAACGGCTCGATCAAGAAGTTGCAGCTTAACTCAACTGCTAAGTCCCACTAGCCTAGGATAATGAATTTGGGTTTCCCGATGGATAGTCACCTCAACGCGACACGTTGAGAAAAGATTTAGATTTCAAGTTGTAGTAGTTTGGTGGTTGGTTAAATAAAATAAATCGAAAGTAAACGCGAAGTGTGTAATATATGTCGTATATATCACTTATGAAAAATAACAATTATATAACTCATACCGTGAATTATATGACAAAGACAAACAATCCAAGGATTAATATGAAGTGTATAATACTTTGCAAGTATTATATAAGAAGTGCGAGTAAATAATTAAACCAAACAGTTTGACATGTTTTCGGAAATCACCACTTAATTAAATAAAAGTTCTTGTATAACAGTAAACACATGTTTTAAAGTCTTTACTTTGTCCATTAATCGGGAATTATAAAATAATATTTTATAATTTAGTATTCGTTTCCTCGACGGGTCTTAGTTAAACTAGTTGTCTCATTTACAAAAGTGTAGTTCTCGTTCGTTTATCTGGTTATTGTATAATTACAAATTAACGATCTTAAGACTATATAACTTCGTCTTTTATCGGTTTTTCTAAAATAATAAAAATTATAATGAAATTTATTAAGTATATAACTTTTTATAATTTCGGCATGAACTATTCGTTATACCACGTTTCCCATTTTCGCAAAAACTCAACGTTTTCCCTTACTCAATATGTTGCAATTATTCGCGTTTCAATATTTCAAACACCCGCGTGTTTTAGATATAATATATATATATATATATATATATATATATATATATATATATATTATATATATATATATATATATATATGTTATGATATCTAAACATAAACAAAAAAAAGAGGAAGAACAAAATAATTAATATTACATTTATTTAACCATTTAAACCACCATCCGGTTTTATGTTTATTAAATATTACGATGTATTTATTAGTTGATTTATTATATAAACCAAACGCCCATTATCTTGCTTCTAACCAACCAAACACACCCCTATCAGTGTTTCTGCTATACCAAACGCACCCTAACCATGGCTGCTAAACCCCAAACGCACCCCTTTGGTGCCTACATCAAACCAAACATACCCTATGGCTGTTTACAGCCAACCAAACACATCCTTATCTATGTACAACAACCAAACGCACCCTTAGATCCAAACGCACTCTTATGATGTGATACGGACAACCAAACGCACCTTGTTGCGTGTTTATGAATAAATCAAACGCACCCTTGCTGGTGCCTAATAAACCAACACACCCTTTTGATTTACACAGCCAAACGCACCCTCTTTCGTTTATAACAAAACCAAACGCATCCTTTCGTTTCTATATAAAAACCAAACGTACCCTATTCGGTGACAACAAACCAACACACCCTAGTTAGTCATAAACACGAACCAAACGCACTCGTGTGCTGGTGAATAGTAAACCGACGCACCCTTGTTGGTGAATATCAGTCAAACGCACCCTCTTGTGTGTCGAGTAACACCAAACGCACCCCTATTTTGTATCACAACCAACCGAACGCACCCTAGTCTTGTATAAACAAAACTAAATGCTCCTGCTGCTAAACCTGTAACCAAACACACCCTAACTTGGTTCTAAGACAAACCCAATGAACCCTTTTTGGTTTTGAGGAAAACCAACACACCCTATGTGGTGCTACGGTAGGGGTGGCAGGGCTGCGGTGGAGATGGTGCGGCTGAGGTGGTGGTGGTGGCGGGTGAGGTGAATGGTGTGTGAGGTGTAATGATCGTGGTGGTTGAAGTTTGATGATGATGATGACGATAATGATGGTGGTGTGTTATGGTGGCGTCGTGTGTGATGACGAGGTGATGGTTGGCCGCGTGCGTCGAAGTGGGAAGTGTGGCAGGGGTGGGAGAGGGGGGCGGAGTGGGGGTCGAGGGAGGGGGAAGAGTAGGGTAGGGAGTGGAGGAGGGAGGTGGGAGGAGGTGTGGGGGGGGGAGGGTGCAGTGGGAGGAGGTTGGAGGTGGATATTTGGAGGGGCGTGGGAGAGAGGAGGGGTGGCAGGTGGTGGGCCTAGCGGGGGTGGGGGGGAGGTGAGGGGGGGGAGGGAGGGGGGAGTATGGGGTGGTGATGGAGGTGGGGTGGGTTGGGGGGGGAGGGGGGATAGCGTGGGGGGGGGAGGGGGGGCAGCGGGGGAGTGGGGAGGGGGGGGGAGGTGGCACGCGGATAGGGAGGGAGGATGAGGGGAGGGGGGAAGGGGGGTGGAGGTTTGAAGGTTCTTGGGCGTCACCGGGGGGGGACCGGGTAAACGAGGTAGATCTACTAAATAAAAATATTAGGGTGGCGATCCGGCCGAAGGCTCATGAGGGAGCTACGCCGGAAAAGATGATAGGGAACAAGTGATTTATGTATTGATGAAAATCTCACAAAATTGACAAAAGAAATAACTTACATATTAAAAATATAAAAAAATATACAATATATAAATATAGAGTTAGGAATCAAAGAGACGAAATTTTTCTTAAATAAAGAAGGATAAAAGATAACATCATCCGCATATCCGAGATGCCTGACTTAAATAAGATATGCCAGCATTATAATCTAGATGCATAAAAACGCATTTCAAGCTTTTAATTAGATGCATATACATAATTAGATCATTTCATGATTTCTCATGTTTTGGTTCCTCTACATGCTAAAAACATGAAAATCCAATTTGCACCATCTACACACAAATTAACTTTGAAACTCGAATGTTTGCATTCTAAATGAAATAAGAAATGCATCTAGAGTGCAAATCGTTGCACACAAATGTGTGATTTTAGCATTTCTCACTACTTCTTAATTTAATTTACTTCTCACTGTATCCCTTCCTATATATATATATATATATATATATATATATATATATATAATATACACAAAGTGGTAAGGTTTTTAATAGTACAAGGGTGTTTACATGTAAAACATTACTAGAGGACCAAGATGAATATTTGTTACTTATGCTTTCGAGACTCATAGAGGACCACTTCAACGAGACGAATCAAAACAAGAAAACTTACTATCATTACGTTCCAAATAATTTTTCTCATAAAAACGAGTATTCACTCGACTAATTTTCATAAATGTTTTAAAAATTTATTTAAAACGTTTATTATTTATTTGTATATTACTGATAAACTTTGTCCGTAAAATGATCTTTTACTCGAATATTTGCGTCTTTAACAAACGTTGCTGAATATAATGATAACTAATTTATTAAATATTTTTATTTAATAAAAAGTGTTAATTAAATATTATTTAATTATTTTCCTGTTGGTACGCGTTGTTCTTGATTTTAAAATCTTGCGAGGGTATTTAGGTCATTTTTTGCTTGTTTCCGGGTCTCGGGCAAAACTAAAACGTTGCCCGGAATGTCGTTTTACATCAAATTGCTTTAAAGTTCGAGTCGTGAAAACGTGATTTAGTGATTCGTTTTTGATAAGCCAGCTTAGGAATAACATATATCTTTTTCGTTTTCAAGTCAAATAAGTTAAAAATAACTTGCACATGAGAGATGTAATAATAAATATGATTTATTATTTAAAATACATTCCGAAAATTTTACCGGTCACGCGGTAATCGCTTTTATGTGACAATAAAACACCAAAAGTCAAAAAGTCAAGTCAGACCCAAAAAGTCAAAGGGTAAAATAGTCATTTAAAATTTCAAAAATTACCGGATGTTACATCCACAGCTTTCTTAGTTGGAGATGATACATGTGGAGCTTTAGTACTCTTTGATGACTTGCTTTGAGGTTCACCTTTCTTGGAAGAAGACTTATCAACATCCTTTCTTTTCCTCTTCTTTTCAGATTCTCTAGGAGGATCTTGATCTTGATCATCTCTACGTCTCTTCTTCTGAACAGGTAGATCTGCTAGCTGTTTATCCATGTCATCCTCATCAACACTTAGTGATATTGCAAGAGCATCATACAGAGCTTTATGTGTTGGATGTTTGTTGCATGCCTTGCTTTCCCTCATCATTTTGAACAATTTGTCCTTCTAATCATAAATATTGAGAGCTGGTTGATCAAAAGGTGTTGCTGAGTACTTTGGCAAGCTCTTCTTGGTTGCTTTCTCAAGTTTTATCTTACCAAAATCAGGAAGATCTTTTGGCAGAATATTCTTCAAATGAGCTTTAATAGATTTATCAATTTCATCTAGAAGATTGAATATAGACATTGCAGTAACCGTCTTCTCAAGTCTGGTGACTCTGCTTTCAAGCTCACTGGTATCGACTTGTGTATCCAGTTTCTTTGACTTCTTGAGGATTCTCTTAATTTTGCTTCTTTTTGGTTGTGTTTGTGGTGGTTGGGTAGGTGAAAATGTTGTTGTATCATGAATCATTATCACGGTTGTATCATCTAGTGGTGGCCTCTGTTCAGCGGGTTTTGCTTGTTGAACAGGGATATCCACCATTGACTGAACGTCAAGTTCAACCAGATCTTTTAAAACTTCATTGACAGTCACATCT
>BQNB010211512.1:0-10194 GCA_026074375.1 Tanacetum coccineum
ACTCTTTGTAGTATAAATACAACCAACCTAACATGTTAGGAGGGTATTGCCTCTCATTTTCTCATAATGAAAGCCTCCATTTTTATTTCTTTTATTTCTCTCTCTAGTTCTTTCTCTCTTTAATATTTTTCCTTTTATTTTTGTGTCCTGTGGTGATGAAATGATAGCCTAACATGTGGTATCAAGAGCCAAGGAGTCATTAGTGATCGTGTTTAGCTTCTTCAAACAGTTTTTGAGTCGTTTTTTTTGTTTTTGGTTCAAACCATATGCCTCTAAACCTTTGATCCATTTTTGCTTATTTTCTTGTCTAAAATGTGTTGTTTTTGATGATCAAGATATACTTTTGTGTTTTATACTAATTAGCAGCTTATTTGGGCATCAAAACATGTTTTTGGTTCAAAAAATTATGGGTTTAAAAAGAGTTTTTGAAGCAAGCGAAATATGTTTTATGAATGAAGCGAAATATGTTGAGCGAAACATGTTCTAAGCGAAACAAGATTGAGCGATTTATGTAGGTACAGGTTACATATTACCAGCAAAATATTACATTTCCTCAAATAGAGTGCTGCCAAAATTTACATATTCCGAGCGAAATATGTTTGCCAAGCGAAATATGCAATTTGTGCGATTTATGTTCCAAGCGAAATATGTTCTGAGCGATTTATGTAATACAGGTTGTCACATTCCAAGCAAAATATTGCATATTTAGGAATAGTTACTCTGTCATATTTGTTTCAAGCGAAACATTACATTACATATTTCAAGCGAAATATTACACTGCATATTTCAAGCGAAACATGTCTCAGGTTTAAGGAAATTCTTGTGTTTGAAACCTTAAATTCTCGGTAAGGTCAATCCGTGAATCAGGTGGGAAGAGACTGATTTTGGGCTTCATATAAACAACACTCCTTCAATAACAAATCTAATTTTCATGGTTTCTTCTTAATTTAGTAAAATCCCGCAAAAGAATCATTTATTTCTGGGTTTAATCATAAAATTGTAAAATCCCGTGAATTTGAACTACATTCTTATAATCTTTAATCACTAAAACGATCCTTGCTTATCATGTCACATCACTTTTTGCAATGTCGACTCAACAAGACATGTATGTTGCTGGTTCCAAAAACTGCCCACCTATGCTCAACAAAGACAACTATGTTCCATGGTCTTCTCGTCTTCTTCGTTATGCAAAGAGTAAACCAAATGGAAAGCTAATCTACAACTCCATTATGAATGGTCCATATGTTAGACGAATGATTCCTGAACCAAGTGATCCAGACCGTGAAGTCCCTATTGCTGAAACATTTCATGAGTAGACTGATGACGAACTTACTAAAAAATAAGTAAAGCAAATAGAAGCTGATGATCAAGCCATTCAGATTATTCTAATGGGTCTTCTTGAAGACATCTATGCTGCTGTAGATAGTTGTGAAACTGCTCAGGAAATCTGGTTATGTGTTCAGCAAATGATGAAAGGTTCTGATATTGGGATTCAAGACAAAAAGGCTAAGTTGTTTAATGAATAGAAAGGTTTACTTCTAAGGATGGGGAATCAATTGAGTCTTACTATCATCATTTTTCAAAGCTAATGAATGATTTCAAAAGAAACAAACACTTTCTAGAAAAGATTTCCAGCAATCTCAAGTTCTTAAACAACTTACAACTAGAATGGAGACGACACGTTACCATTGTTCACCAAACAAAGGATTTGCATGAAGTAGATTACACTCAGTTGTATGATTTCTTTAAATACAATCGGGCGAAGGTAAATGAACTAAGGGCATAATGACTAGCAAGAGCACATGATCCTTTGGCACTTATGGCAAACTCCAACAATCCTTACAACTATCCAGTGTTTCACCAAGATCAACTATCACAGATTACCTACATGCAACAACCAGAACCTAACAACAACTTCATCCTATAACCATCATTCAACACGAACTACATGCAACAACCAATGCAAAATCCTGAAGACATTACCGATCTCACAACTGTAATGAACATGGCACTTGTTCTAATATCTAAAGCATTCAAACTAAACTACTCATCACCAACCAATAACAACCAGAGAATTTCATTAAACCCTCGTAATAGGCAGATCGCATAGCCGGTATGAATCTAGGTCAAGACAGACAGATGTAGATGGTTGGAGGTAATGGGGGGAATCGGTTTAGACAATATGCTAGGAAAAATGTTGATGGGTATAATGCAGTACAAAATGTTGGGAATTCGGTTGTTCAGAAAGCAATTCAGAATCTGAGTGTTAAGAATGTTAGAAATCAGAATGGGCTTATTGTTGTTCTGGGGATTGCTAATCCGAATATGAATCAGATTGGGAATGGTAATGTTGTAGCAGCACGGGCTGAAGGTAATGGTAATGGGAACAACAAAAATTATATGCGGTATTACAACTGTAGAGGATTGGGTCATCTTGCTAGAAACTGCACAACCAGACCAAGAAAAAAGGATGCTGCTTATCTTCAGACACACTTGCTGATTGCTCAAAAGGAAGAAGCAGGGATCCAACTCCAAGCTGAGGAATTTGATTTCATGGCTGCTACAGGAGATCTTGATGAGATTGAGGAAGTCAGTGTAAACTGCATTTTGATGGCTAATTTGCAGCAAGCATCGACATCGGGTACTCAGATTGACAAAGCTCCCGTCTATAACTCAGATGGATCAGCTGAGGTACACGAATATGACCATTGTTATAATAATGAGATATTTAATATGTTCACTCCAGAGGAACAGTATACTGATCTACTCAAGCCCATTCCTGAACCACACCAAATTTAACAGAATGACAGCAATGTTATATCTGCGGTTTCTAATGTGGAACAAAGTAGGGGAACAGTAGAACAAAATCCTGCTACTGTTGAGGAAACACGTGCTTATTTAGAATCATTATATAATAATTTGGCAATTAAAGTTGAGAAAGTCAACACGGTCAATCGCAAAATAAAAGAAACAAATGCTAATCTGACCACTGAGCTTGCTAGATATAAAAATCAAGAAAAGTGTTTTGAAATCAATCAAGAAAAATATGATAAACTTGAAAGGTGTTATCAAAAGTATGTTTATCAAGAGCAATGTCTTACTAAAAAGATAAATGTACTTCACTAAAGTTCTGCTAAAATGATAACGACTTTGAATGAAGAAATTGCAAATTTAAATAACCAGATTTCAAAAGAAAAATCAACTGTTTCTTCTCTTTAAGAAAAAAGGAAAAAGTTGAAGTCTGATTTCAAAATACGTGAAGACGAGCTTCTTGATAAAGAAATTCAACTTGAGAATAAGATAAAGGAATTAGATAACATTTTGGTAAAAACAGGTCAATCGATTCAAACGATGCACATGCTTTCACCTAAGCCAGACTCGTTTTACCACACCGAACAGAAAATGGCTTTAGGTTATTAGAATCCTTTTTATCTCAAGCAAGCTCAGCAAAAACAACAGAGTTTTTATAATGGCAAAGTTCTATTAGAAAATCATGATCCTCCTGCTGTGTATGATTCGAAAGAGACACTGCAACTTGCTCAAGAGAGTCGCTTAAAAATGAAACAATTGAACAAAGAAATAAAACCGGAAAATTATGCAAAGATTAATCATCTTTCAGGGGTTTTTGTTTCTTAAAAGGCCAAATCACGTGAAGATTTGTATTTTTTAAATATTTCCAAAATGGCCAGTGTTTCAAAATCAATTGCTATACCAAATGAAGAGTTTTCGGATGATACTACCCCAAGTGTTGCACGAAAATTTCTAAATGAGGTAAAAAGTATCATTGTGACTCTTCAATGTGTTGTAAAATAAAAAATGACATTAGATATACACAATTGATCGTCTACGACTCATCAAGAGATGCACAAAATTGTAAAACATGAAATTTTCCCTATTGTCAATGAGGTTGATGCTAGACTTTAAAATTTCAAAATACAGTTTTTGAAGAAAGCAGCTAAATTTGTTCGAGACTTTAAACCTCTTGCAAAAGAAGCTGATGAATCTCTTGCTGGGTACAAGGCTTTAGAATTTGAAATTGAGCGTCTCTTGAAGGCAGTTGTCAGTCAGGATATTATGTCTATTGTGCAAAGTAAGTCTATTGTAGATACATCAAATCTCCAAACCAAGCTTGATCGTACGAAAGAATGTTTTGAAAACTATATCATTAAAAAGAAGAATGAATATGCTAAACTTTGGAATGATTGGTACAAAAAAATGTGAAGAGTGTAAATATGACAAATTTCGTATGATAAAGCTTACAATGACATGCAACAAAAGATCGAACGATTGCAAGCTTAGTTGGGAGATCAAAAGGGCAAAAGTAAGGATACTCCATGTGTATCAGATACCCTTGATCCTTTGTTTTAGAAACTTGAAAATGAGAACGTGGAATTGGAGTTTCAGATTAGGAATTATGAAAAAGAAAATACTCATCTTAAGGCTGTCTATAAAACCTTTTTGACTCTATCAATGTGACACAGACTCAAACCAAAACAATAATTGACTCTTTGCAAAACAAATTACATGACACGATTTATGAAAATGCTAAGCTAAGAGCCCAGTTATTCGATAAGGTTTCTAAACAAAAGGACACCACTCATGAAACGAGTGCGAATACTAAGTTTGCAAAGCAATCAAGCTTGGGAATACCACCTTCCTCTTCTAGACCCAAAATGTATGGGGGGGGGGGGGTAGGGGGGGGGGGATGTCATCCTCTACCTAAATCTACGGCTATTCCCAAGGTTGGTGAGACGAATGCTTTGTCAAATCAAGTCACTTCAAACTCGGTTCCTTCCTCTCAAGAATTAAAAGTTATGGAAAATGATAATGTGATTGCTCCTGGAATGTTTAGGATTGATCCTAGTAATACCTCTAGGGAAAACAAATTTTGCCTATCCACAACATTAGAGCAAGCGTTTGGATAAATCCGATCACTATGTCATTAGGTGGTCACCCACTGGAATGATGTTTGACTTTAAAGGAAAGTTAATTGCATCTAGTGAATCTAATGGTGATAAGGCATGTACTCCTAACCCTCAGGAACCTACAATCAAATGGTTTCCAAATTCCACCTTTTTTCTTAGCAGGTTATCCAAATATGTTTATGGTGCCTCGACTCGGGTTGTTCCAAGCATATGACCGGGAATCTAAAGCTTCTCATCAACTTCGTCTAGAAGTTCTTGGGAACCGTTTGCTTTGGGAATGATTATATAGCTGCAATTCTTGGTTTTGGTGATATTCAATGGGGAAATATATTGATCACCAGAGTTTATTTTGTTGAGGGCTTGGGGGCATAACCTGTTCTTGGTTGGGCAGTTTTGTGATTCAGATTTAGAGGTCGCTTTTAGAAGAAACACATGTTTCATCAGAAATCTCGAAGGAGTTGATTTGTTAAAAGGAAATCGTATAACAAACCTTTACATCATCAATCTCCATTGTTGATCCCAAGCCTTGATCGATTCTTTACCTTGTAAAGTGTATGTTACCTTGGATGAATCCAAAATAACAATGGTAGAGACTTTGTTTGTATATCAAAGTGTATGCGGAATCTACACTTCAATACTCTAGAAGTATTAATCAATGAAACAGTACTAAACAATGAACAATGAATAAAACACAAAATGCTTCAATATTATTAGATCAACAATACGAGTACTCTTGCTTAGTACTAGGGTTTACAACCTTGAAGCTATATGTTCTTTCTCTAAGATGTATATCTATCTCTTAAGTATAAATAAAACCTTAACCTAGGATCTCCTTTTATACACCACAAGGAGTCCTTTACAAGATAACTACCGAACTTTTAGGATCAATTACAATTATAATCATATACGAATCTTCCTAAAATATATAAGATATAGAGTCCATATTTATCTCTTTGCATCCTTATCTCCAAGTTAGCAGCATTAACCATCAGCAATATTAACTTTTCTTCTAGCAATATTAACTAACACTAGCAGTACTAAGTTTGTACTGGCTTGTTACTAAACTCCATTTAGTACTGTTAGTTAATACCTTGGCGTATTAACAGCTTGATGAGTTGTTATTCCCAACAATCCTCCCCTAAACTTGTGATTTATCCTCTAATCTCAAGTTTCTTCTAGATTAAATCTTCTTGTCTTCTGATGATGATTCTTTCAAACACTTATCTACTTCTTCCCTTGTGATCTGATGAACTTCAGTAGTTCATATGCTTGTGTGCTTTCTTGAACAATCTCTAATATCTTACTCAGCATCTTTGATATCATTTCTTGACTTAGAGGATACTTCTTTTCTGTAAGCATATGTATGGCAATTCCATTTTGCATCAGCAGAATGTGAACTCCGCAGAAACCACATAAACTCCAACTTATCAGATTATACTTAATCTGATTCATCCATATTTCACTCTCCTCATCAGGCTCAAAAAGTGTATGTAAGTCTCCCCACAGCATTAAATCATATCCTTCTGGTTTTGAGGAACTATACCTTTCTTTGACCAGCCTGTATAACTCCACTACATCTTGTCTATCAAAATCAATAACATCTTACTTAGAATCTTGTAGTTCTTTGAGCTTCCATCTCCTATGATGATTTTGTAATACATGAAGTTTTCTGACAAAATGTAAGTCTTCCAATCCACAATTGGATACTTTATAGATAGAGACTCAACATCTACTGCAACATCTTCTCTTGGAACTATATCTAAATAATTTTTAAGTTCTTCTTTCTCATCATCTTGTTCCACCATTTGTTTCTTAGCAGTACTTCTTGTTCTTCTTCTAGGAAGATATTTCTTCCTCTTTCCTGTAGTCTTCTTAGAGATATATTTCTCAATTTGTTCTTCTTCAATTTCTTAAAAATCAGCAGGCTTCTTCTTTTCCTTTTCAATTTCCAAATCCATAGGCACAAAGTTATGATTGAAATCCCATACCTTTTCAAAAATTGTCCTAATCTCATCATAGCTCATTCCTTCAAAGTCTTTCATCTTGTAATTACTTTGATTCTTTAAGTAGACAATCATGTTCTTCCTTGCTTGAGCTTCTGACTTAGGTTTATTCTTCAAATCCTAATACTTTTGAACTGAAGGAAAAAAAACACCAAAAAAAAAAAAAAAAAAAAAAAAAAAAAAAAAAAAAAACGATCATTCATATCAATCATCCCTTAGTTGTCTTAGTTTCAGTTGTAACTCTTTCTTCATCCAATGCTAAGAGCTGTCTTGCTATCTCTTCACCTCTTGCTATTTGAGCTCTTTCCTCTTTATCAACTTGTTCTTGTAATCTGATAGCTTCTTCTAAACCCATAGAGAAGAAAAACTATGTAAAAAAACAAACAACAATGAAAAAACAAGCAAAATAAAAGAAACACTTACCAAATCAAAAAAATAACAAACTCTGGACTTTTTCTCAGGTTCTGGTTCAGTCATGATTGCTTTGCCTTTATCCTTCCTTGCCTCTTTACTCCTTCTGCCATATACAACTCTACCAGCAGTACTACGAGTTTCTCTGGCAGTACTAATATTTATAGGAGCAGTACTAACTGTAATACCAGCAGTACTATCTTCTGGTTGTCTTTCTTCAGCAGTATCATGAACAACATCATCAACAACTTCATCATCTTGATGAAAGTAGGTGTTAGGGTCTTCATCTATCCTCCCCTGTTTGGAAGAATCATCTTCTTCATCCTCTGAAAGCACAACCCTTGCTCTCTTCCTTGCTTTCCCAGTCTTGACTTTAGACTCCAACTTCTTAATCCTGAGAATAAGCTTAGTGAATGCAGCACTATAAGTTTTCTTTGTCCTCTTCAAATCATCCTCCAAGACTCCAATCCTTTCAGACAATTTTGTAACCAAATTCATCAATTCTATTAGTTTCAGGCTACCCTCATCACTTCCATGTGAGTGAACAACATGGAGAGGTGATTCATTGGGTGATGGAACATGGTACTCTGCATCAGGTGAAGGTTGAGGTTCAAAGGTAGGTTCAGTGGAAGGTGCAGATGATAGTGAAGGTGATGATGTGATCCTTGTTGGTGAAGATGAAGGTGTAGGTGAAGTAAGCATAGTAGGAAATAACCTAATTTCTACCCCTGTATATCCTTTGGTAAGCCTCCTCATGTTGCTAAAAACCTTGTTATTTAGAGAGGGTACAGGATATGTGCTGATTTGGTTCTTAAAAAAAAAAAAAAAAAAGGGGGGGCTAAATTTCATTTTGCATATCTAGGCAAATTTGAATAAACCTAGGATCATTAAAAACTTATGGGGGCCTTCCTTTGTTTGTGACATATGTTCATAAAAATTCAGCCCTAGTAGGGGGGGGGGGGGGGGGAAAAAGTTGCTATTTCTATTTGTTGCTTTAAGCAATAAAGAAGTTGCTTATAATACTACTAAAAAAATTGTACCAAGCAGTCTTCTTAGGGCTAAGACAATGAGTAGAGTTATGTATAAGAACCTCATTAGGTGAGACAACACCCTTCTGAAAAGTTAACTTATCTGAATCTGTTTGATACCCTATGAGTGCAAGCTGCTCAAAAATCTTTGAGTTGGGAATAGAAGTGATACCATCATGATCTTCTAACTTGAGATGTCTTCTTAAGGAGGCTTCAGTGATAGTCTTGGATTGGCCATCAATGATAGCAGTGATTGTTACCTCCCCATCAGTGTTAGTAAAAGCTTCAGCAGTTCTCCAAAATTGTTTGATGAATGAGATATAGATTTATGGCTTCTTAGTGAGAGCATAGCTGATATGACTTTGACTTAGGAAGTCAATAACTTGATGAAATCCCTCACTCCCTGTAAAATCTCTTACAAGATTTTCTTTGACAAGTTTATTTATATTCTTAAAATTTATATGACCAAGCCTTCTATGCCAGAGCATTGATTCTTCAGATGTAGCTTTTGCAACTAGACAAGTTAAACTATCTTTAGGAACTATGTTTTTCATATCAAAACTGTACATGTTATCCTGTCTAGGAATTTTAAGAAGTATCTGATTTTCATCAGGCAACTTAAAATTAGGAGATAGGACAAGACATTCAGAGTCAGTAAAAAGAACATAGTTCTTTTTGTCACACATCTGTGAGACACTAAAGAGGTTGAACTTTAACTCTTTGACAAAGTATACATCATCAAAATCAAGATTACCAGTTTTAATAGTACCTGTACCAGTAATTCTGCCTCCATATGCTCCTCCACCAAAAGTAACATAACCTCCATCAAAGTCTTTGAAATCTGAAAGATGGGCTATGTTTCCAGTCATGTGCCTTGAGCATCCACTATCAACAAAACCTTTATCATTTAGCTGTGAATTGCTCTGCACATAAAACTTATGAAGTTAGTTTTCTTTGGGGACCCAAGCCATTACTGACTTGGATCTGCCTCGTGCATCAATGTAATTATATTTGTTGAAAACCAGTGATGCACCATTGGGTTTGATGGGTTTCCAAACCCAACATGCTGAGGGCTTAACAGCATTAAACCCCTTTTCCCTGACAGTATTAACATTTTGCCTACCAGTATTAACATTTTGATTATAAGACCTTTTTGTTAATGTTGTTCTCTTGTAAAAGGGCCTGTGAACTGTTGATTGTGCTTGATTTTGAAAATATGTCCTTGGTCAACTGTTGATTTTGGGTGAGCAGTATAAGAAGGCCTAACAGTATTAAAAGACCTAGCAGTACTAAAAGGTCTGCCAGTGTTAACAGACCTAACAGTATTAACAGGCCTTGCAGTATTAACAGTTTTTAGGCCAGTCTTCATTAAGACTGCTCTTGGAGCCATATGTTTGTGTACATTAGGACAGCTGTATTGAATGTGATCAAAACTTCCACAGATAAAACATGCCTTGTTATTAAAAACAAAGTTACATCCTAATTGATTGGATTTTTGACCATTCCAATTCCTTTGGTTTCCTCTAGGTCTTTGTGACCTGTACATTTCTGCATACCTAACTGACCTCCTAACTGGTTTTTCAGGTTTAACAAACTCTTTCTTAGTAGCAGTAGGTATAACAGTTTTCTTTTCAACCTTAGGGATAGGCTCAACATCATCCTCATCATCTGATACCCAATCTTTAATGATTGGAGCATCATTATTCTCTCTATCTTTCTTAGGTTATTCTTCCTTAACTTGATTAGCAGGTGATAAGTGCTTAATTACACATATCTTTTACCTTCAAAAACGAGCTAAAATAACCAAAAACGAACTTAAAATGCTAA